>JAUPTC010002533.1:5000-11723 GCA_030762895.1 Sophora flavescens
CATCGAGTACCCCACGATTGATAAAATCGAAGGCCAACATTTCTAAAACGGGTGCCAGCCACATTGCGAGGATCCTTTGTGGTGCGCCTTCAACCGGTTATGTGTTGGGGACGTGGACCATGGTGCACCAGGTCAAGGTCAGGCTGGCACCCCCCCCCCCCCCCCCCCCTAATAGCATAATATGCAAAGACCCATTTTCCAACACAAGACATCCTTTTTGCTGGGGAGACATACTCTTTTTTTCCAAGCTAGAGGTCGAATTTTGGCCTTATTTTTTGCAGGAATGCTTATAAATATGGGATCTAGTGGACCAAAAATTTATAGAATTTTTCACCATACCATTTTTTTAAATAAATTTACAAAGTGGAAAACCAAAAAATTTCCAAAAATCGGAAAATGGGTCTAGCCATCGAATTTTGAGCTGATTTTTTGCAGGCACACTACTTATAATATTCCCAAGGTGGCCACAAAGTTTCGTGGCATTTAATGAAGGTTTTTATTTTTTATGATTTTTCAACCTAAATCAGGGATATGCGACAGTTCGATGACAAGGAACCTAGGATACAAATTGAATTTAGACCTGAATTTTTGCAGGCTCTCTTGATATATTATTTCCAGATTTAACACCAAATTTCGTTGCATTTCATTTAAGGGTTGGAGTTTTGGGAACTTTTAGCCGAAATGTGCTATACTAGCATACTTAAACATGTGGTGGACCCTGGTTTATAGGTTTACTTTTCCACCGCGCCTTCTAAAAAGTCTAGGGGGGTCAGGGGAATTCTCTCAAGCTTGTATCACAACATTTGCCCATCGGTGCTCGGTGTATCTGCGACGTGTGCCGAGCACGGTGGTCATGCACGAGTCACTAACCACCCAAAATGAACCTCCAGGTTCCAGAACCAACACCTTCAACCGGTCAGTGCCATGTGCACCAGACCCATGCAACCTTGGTTCTTGTCCGCACCGACCGAGCCAAGTCAGAAATATGGAGCGCCACACCGAACCAAGTCAGGAATCTGGTGCACCACACCGAGCCAAGTCAGGAATCTGGTGCACCACACCGAGCCAAGTCATGAATCTGGTGCACCAGATCGAGCCAAGTCAGGAATTTGGTGCACCACGCCGAGCCAAGTCAGGAATCTGGTGCACCAAGCCGAGCCAAGTCATGAATCTGGTGCACCAGACCGGTGCACCACACCGAGCCAAATCATGAATCTGGTGCACCACACCGAGCCAAATATGGAATCTAGTGCACCAAACCAAGGCCAAGTCGATGTCGGTGCACCACAGGCCAAACCATGAATATGGTGCACCATGGTGCACCACATCGAGCCAAGTCAGGAATCGGTGCACCACGAAGGCCAAACCATGAATCGGTGCACCACACGAGCCAAGTCTGGAATCGGGTGCACCACACCGAGCCAATCCAGGAATCCGGTGCACCACGCCGAGCCAAGTCGGGAATCACGGTGCACCAAGCCGAGCCAAGTCATGAATCGGTGCACCACACCAAGCCAAGTCGAATCCGGTGCACCACAGAGCCAAACCATGAATCTGGTGCACCACACTGAGCCAAATCAGGAATCTGGTGCACCACACCGAGCCAAGTCAGGAATTTGGTGCACCACACCGAGCCAAGTCATGAATCTGGTGCACCAGACCGGTGCACCACACCGAGCCAAATCATGAATCTGGTGCACCACACCGAGCCAAATCATGAATCTGGTGCACCAGACCGAGCCAAGTCAGGAATCTGGTGCACCACACCGAGCCAAACCATGAATCTGGTGCACCATGGTGCACCACATCGAGCCAAGTCATGAATCTGGTGCACCACACCGAGCCAAACCATGAATCTGGTGCACCACACCGAGCCAAGTCAGGAATCTGGTGCACCACACCGAGCCAAGCCAGGAATCTGGTGCACCACGCCGAGCCAAGTCAGGAATCTGGTGCACCAAGCCGAGCCAAGTCATGAATCTGGTGCACCAGACCGGTGCACCACACCGAGCCAAATCATGAATCCGGTGCACCACACCGAGCCAAGTCAGGAATCTGGTGCACCACACCGAGCCAAACCATGAATCTGGTGCACCACACCGAGCCAAATCAGGAATCTGGTGCACCACACTGAGCCAAGTCAGGAATCTGGTGCACTACACCGAACCAAGTCAGGAATATGGTGAACCACGCCGAGCCAAGTCAGGAATCTGCTGCACCACGCCGAGCCAAGTCAGGAATCTGGTGCACCAAGCCGAGCCATGTCATGAATCTGGTGCACCAGACCGGTGCACCACACCGAGCCAAATCATGAATCTGGTGCACCACACCGAGCCAAGTCAGGAATCTGGTGGACCACACCGATCCAAGTATGGAATCGGGTGCACCACACCGAGCCAAACCATGAATCTGGTGCACCATGGTGCACCACACCGAGCCAAGTCAGGAATCTAGTGCACCACACCGAGCCAAACCAAGAATCTGGTGCACCACACCGAGCCAAGTCAGGAATCTGGTGCGCCACATCGAGCCAAATCAGGAATCTGGTGCACCAGACCGGTGCACCACACCGAGCCAAGTCAGGAATCTGGTGCACCAGAGCTTGGCTACCTTTGTTCCTGTCCGCACCGACCGAGCCTGATCCGGCACCTGGTGTACCCCCGTGCACGGTGCACCATTCCTTGTTTCTCTTGGTTCCTTTCCGCACCGACCGAGTCAGGAATCTGGTGCATCACGTACACCGACCGAGGCCGATCTAAGCGGGGTTGGAGTTAGCTGTCATCGAGATAACAACTACAACTACTATATATATATATATATATATATATATATATATATATATATATATATATATATATATATAATATTATATATAATAGCCAGGCACCTCCCCCCCTATAATAGCATAATATGCAAAGACCCATTTTCCAGCACAAGACATCCTTTTTGCTGGGGAGACATACTCTTTTTTTCCATGCTAGAGGTCGAATTTTGGCCTATTTTTTGCAGGAATGCTTATAAAAATGGGAGCTAGGGGACGAAAAATTTACATAATTTTTCACCATACCATTTTTTTTTATAAATTTTCAAAGTGGAAAACCGAAACAATTCCCAAAAAATGGAAAATGGGTCTAGCCATCGAATTTTGAGCTGATTTTTTGCAGGCACACTACTTATAATATTCCCAAGGTTTCCACAAAGTTTCGTGGCATTTCATGAAGGTGGTGATTTTTTATGATTTTTCAACCGAAATCAGGGATATGCGACAATTTGGATACAAGGAAACTAAGCTACAAATTGAATTTTGAGCTGTTTTTTTGCAGGCACTCTAAGAATGTTATCCCGAAGGTTCCTCCATTGTCTCGTGGCATTTCATGAAGGTGGCGATTTTTCATGATTTTTCAACCACACCGGGGACATGTACCCTGTTCACCAGACCCATGCATCCTTGGTTCCCGACCGCACCGACCGAGCCTGATCGGGCATCACCTGCACCGGGGACCTGTGCCCGATGCACCAGGACTACGCACCGAATGAGCCATATCGAGCATCATGAACCGACCACGTGCACCCAGGGCTGAGCCACACGTCACCAGATCGGGCGTCTTGACCCGTTCACGTGCACTCGGACAATCGTCCCCTGCTCCTTGGCTTCTCGCGACACTTGTTGGCAACCCGCCAACCGTTTGAGCAAAAACCCTCTTGGTGACTTTGGCCAAACCGAGGGAGGGACGAGTCGAAGCGGCTGGGGCTGAATCTCAGTTGATCATGGTAGCAAGGCCACTCTGCCACTTACAATACCCCGTCGCGTATTTAAGTCATCTGCAAAGGTTTCTACCCGCCGCCCAGTGGGGAATTGCGCTTCAAGGCGTCCCACGAGGCTCATCGGCCCCGCGGGGTTCTGTTGACGGTTCTGAGCAAGTATACCCAGTCGTGCAAGTAATACGGTGGTAAGACCGGTTTATCGTATCCACGGGGACTACTACAAGTACTAACACTTACCAAACCAATTACTATCTAAGCAGATTGTTGGATTGAAGAGAGTTCTAAACTCACAAAAGCTAGAACTAACAGCATAAGAAAAACAAACTCTTTTTGTAATTTTCTCAAACACTTGGAAGGCAATAACAGATGGTTTTCAGATATGATGAACAATGTTGGGATTAGACTTCACTAAACCTTAGCCTCATGCAATACTAAGACTACAAATCCAGTTTATGCTTCAAATATTAAAATCAACCCACAAAATTACTCAAGCCCTGATTCCTCAGATGACAAGAGCCTAAATCCACTAATAGACCCTAATTCCTTAGGTGGCCTAGATTAATGAACTTGCATTAAGATAAAGGATTATGTGATTACTAGTAAATCAAACCCTATTCCTAGATGTAAGACTTACTAGGTGAATAATTCCAGTTCTGGTTTTAATACGAATTTTCCAATTGCATACCAAAACACTAATCAAGTTATGGGGGTGCTAACCACAACAAGCATTAAGCAAAGGAATTTAAACACTAATATGAAGGCATAAACATAGATTCATACATTAAAGCAGATACATGATGTTCAGGTTTAGCTACATCCAATCCCAACAAAAAGGGATTTAGTTACTCATAGAGAGAAACAAATCCAAAACAAAAGAAATACAGATGAAAAAGGTAAGGGACTCCATGAGCTCTCCACAGCAGCCTCCAGCTCCAAATTAGGTTAAAATTCTGATTCTGAGAAGTGGTTCCATCTATTCTGCCCTTTGGTCTCTTTTATAGGTCAGGAGAACTTGCCAGTCACGGCCGTGATGGCCATCACGACCAGGCCGTGATAGGTTCTGCCAGGGATACGCTTCAACTTCTACTATGTCACGGCGGTGACACTCATCACGGCCAGGCCGTGATGCTCTCTGCCTGGGAAACGCTTCAACTTCTCCTCTGTCACGGCCGTGACATTCATCACGGCCAGGCCGTGACCAATTCTGTCTGGTTGTCACGGCCGTGATGCTTATCACGGGCAGGCCGTGACAGCTTCTGACTTTTGCTCCCTTTCCTGCTCTGCTTGATCACGGCCGTGATGGTCATCACGGCCAGGCCGTGATGCTCTCTACCTGGGTCCTTTTCTGCACTTTTGAGACTCTGTCTTCCTCCAAGCTCCGTCATGGCTATTATGAGCATTTTTCTTTGAATTCCTACAAAACAACACACAAAACCAACCTCACCCGTTCCAAGGGAAAATCTAACAAAATAAACTAAATAACGCCTAATCTATATGAAATATGCATGCAAAAGTGTACAACAAACATCATGTAAAATCACACTATCAAATCACCCCAAGCTTATTCAATTGCATGTCCTCAAGCAATCACCAAGGCCAAAAGAAGAAAACAGAACATGGATAGTGAACTAAGAACCCGAGAAAATACTAATCCAAGTAATAGGCATTTCAAACAATTCAGCAAGAGACAATCAGATCAAGTCCAATTAGGGGCTTAGGTTCCTTAAACTCATATTCTCACTGAGTTGGGCACTCTTGCTCACCTGAAGCTCACCCCAAGCTTGTTCATTTGCTTGGCTCTCTTTTCTCCCTCACTCAAGTGTTTAAGGGAATAAGGCAATTCGCTCAATTTTTCCTCAAGGGCTGAATCCTACCATAAGCTTGACTATCAACCAAATCTCTACTTTATTAATGAAAACGATTTAGAATCAAGAGGTCTTTTATTTGGTTGTAACGGGGCCAAGGGATTTATTCTTTAGGTGGGGATAACAAGAAAGGGACATTTCAAAAGGCTACACAACAAATTAACATTTGCAAAGCATGACCTTCTAAAGTACCCTTTTTGGGTTTTCAATACATTTTCCCACCTTTCTTTTCTTTCTTTTTCTTTTTTTTTTTTTTCATCCCATACTTTCTTCAACTACCCTTTTGTAATACTTTAGAAGGTATCCTACCAAGCATATTTATCAAAACATTTCAGGGTACCAAGAAAAGCATTTTATTCATTCAGGCTCAAAATTGGGCAACTAAGGGGTAGCATTATTCATTCAAAGCTCAGAAGGCCGGAAAAAATATCTATTGCCTCAATCATTTTCAAAAATGTTTTCAAAAATTTTAAGCTTTAAAATGGTCTCAAGTCAAGTTCTAGAGAAAACAACCCAGGAGGAATAACACTCTAACACAGAAAATGGGGTATGTTTAGTGAGTACCCCTTTGGCTCAAAAGCTCACATTTTAGTAGTTCAAGACTCAATGAGACACAAATCTTCAGAACCCTCTGCTAATTATTAACTATCACAGATTATCTCAAGCATCTATATTTGTAGCCATATCACAAGAATGAAACAAATTGGGTTCCCTAATTCACTATCACAAAATAATTGGCACTAGGTAATCACAATTGGATGCAAAATTCAGGCAAGGGGCAATCTAATCATGTGAACATGCAAAGCTATCATGCAAAAACTAAATGAATGCAATATGAACAATGCGAAATGCAAACTATCCCCACCCCAAGCTTAAAAATTTACATTGTCCCCAATGTAAACAGTTAAGCCGTAAGGAGAAGAAAAACAACAATAAAAGAAAACTAGAAAGGGAAAAGGAATCACTGAGGTGGTGGTGGGTGCTGGCTCAGATGCCAATCATAGAGCTGCTGGAGCATAGCTCTCTGCTCGCGCTGCTCAGCCATAAGGCGCTCCTGGTTCGCTAAAATGGTATCAAAAGTAGATGCGAACTG
>JAUPTC010002534.1:0-11714 GCA_030762895.1 Sophora flavescens
CATCGGTTCATAATGAGTACAATAAGATAATTACTTTTGGCTGGAAATAACATCAACAATGGTTTCGATTGCTAATTGTCGGGAATCCCTATTGCTAGCTGGGGAGATAGATTCATGGTTCTGCTCAAACTCCTCTTCAAGTGTGCATATTGAAGTGGAGGAAAATGACTTTGCAGGATCGAGAATCTAAGCGACTACTGGGAAAGTCCTTGTTAGAAGCGGGAAGATACTTTCTCTGTAGCGCTCTTCTTTCTTCTTCTTGTTCTCAAGAGTCATGAATTTCATCCCTTCAACGGGTTGGGCTGATACACCAATCCGTGCCTTCCTTCTCTATAGCCGCTTTCAATTGGACGAGGAATTGCACTGAGGCCCTAGGCCTTTTCCTCTTGATACCCGTTCTTTTCCACAATGGACTACTACTTCATTCATTCTTCATTAGGGGCCTTTTTCTTGTTCTCGACTTCAATACCTCAAAACTATGCAAAGAGAGTCATCTTCCCATCTGCTCAGTACTTCCACATGAAGTACTTATGGTGGGCTTTATCGGTTTATTGATTTCCTCTGCTTCACCCTGAGAGGGGTAATAATGGATCCATCTTTGATATAACTTTAACCATTGATGCCATAAGAGTGACTGGACCACTCCGCTTATGAATCCAAGGCCTCCCTAAGCATAGCAGTCCAGTTGGGGATTTCCATGACTTTAAAGAGGCTAAAAGAACTAGGCCCCATTTCAAGGGACACACTACTAGAAACTAAATTTTCGAACGAATTTTCGAGATTGAAATGTTTCCATATGAAATTTTATGAACATTTTGAGTTATTTGAGATTTAATGTAATTTTCAATGAGATTCCGTCTCAAATTCGTCTCCACTTGTCTCAAACTTTGTATATAACGCCAAAATATTTCCCATGATTTCAGACGGATCGGTTTCATATTTTTTTTATCTTTTCAATCATCCGTCTCAAACGGCCTAAAATTGGAGACATTTCACATGCATTTGTTATTTTTTTTTATTTTTCTTGATTTATCTTACATCCATCTAAAATCTGTCCGAAAATTTGAGATGGATTTCACGCAGTTTGTTATTTTTATATTTTTCTTGATTTATCTTGCATCCTTCCGATTATATTTTCTTATTTATCTTACATCCGCCTCGAAATCGTCCAAAATTTGAGATAGATTTTGCATGGATTTGTTATTTTTATATTTTTCTTGATTTATCTTGCACATCCATCCGAAATCATTCAAAAATTTGAGATGCATTTCACAGGTTTGTTATTTTCTATATTTTTCTTGATTTATCTTACATTGATTCAAAATCTGTCCAAAAATTTGAGGCAGATTTCATTTGATTTGTTATTTTTTATATTTTTCTTGATTTATCTTTACATCCGGCCTCAAAATGTCCGGAAATCGGTTAGAGCATTTCTCTACGGATTGTTATTTTTTATATTTTTCTGAAAAAGATTATATAATTTAACCCTACAAATTAAATATGATTAAAATATTTGATCTTAATAAATTTAAAAGTAAAAAGATTTATGAAAAAAATTAAAAAACATATTTAGACTAATAAAATGTAAATGTAAAATTAAATTCAAAAATTAAATAGTTGTAAAATTTATAACAATAGACTAATATACAACAACAAAAAATAGGTAAACATGACCACGAAAGACCATAAATTTTCCTCCCGAAGTAGGAATTTTCACCAAATTTTCCACTTCCCGTTGTAAAAAAATCTTGGCTAAAGTAATACCTTTAGTCCCTATACATGACATGAATTCTCGATTTGGTCCCTATACATAAAAATTATTAAAATGGTCCCTATACGTAAAAAAATCTCCATTTGGTCCACATACATTACCCGTTGGTTCCTATATGAGCAAAACATAATTAAGACCCGTCCCTATTATTTTATTGAAATAATTAATTATCTAGATGTTTATTTTTGTTTATTTTTATACGGTTTATTTTGTAATTTTATTTACTCATTTGAGATATTTTGAGTGCATTAGCACTGCGTTATTCCGATGGTATGCACGCTTAGACTATAATGTTATGCTATTGTCACTAATATTATTTGTTTAGAAAAATATTTTAAATAATATCATTCAAAGAAGTTATTTTTATATGTTACTCTATTTAATTTTATATTTGAAAATAATTTTATCATTCATTATTTTTAAATCCAAGGGTCAATATTATTATTCTTTTTTTAAAATTAATTTCAACTTCCACACATTCTACCTACTACTAACTAAAAAGAAAAAGACAATTAATAAAACACAAAAGCTCTATTTTCTTCTCTTCCATGTGTCCTACACACCTCTCCCTTCACAAGTCTTCTTTCTATTTTTCCTTCTTCTTCATGAAACCAGACCCACTTCTCTCTTCCTCCCCACATCATCTTCCTCCTCCTCTCAACCACGCCCATCCGCTCACCACTCACGAGGCCATCGTGCTGTCCTTGTCAGCCACGCTCGATCGGCAGAGTGAGAAGACGGCGCACGTTAATCCGCTTCTCTCCTACATGTCGCGAGCATGCGAGGCCTGCACCCGACAGCTTGTCGCAGTCGTAATCCATCCACACGGTATGGAGAGATGACCACGATCGAGCTCGCCGTCCTCGCGAATGCGGGTTTCGTTTGGTTCAGTGCTTGGCCACCGCCACCAGCGTGAAACGAACTCTGCATCACTCGCCACTGTTTGGTCGCTAGCTGGCCGACCTTGCTGCCACCACCATGATTCCTCTTTGTTTGGGTGAGTGATTTTTCATCCTTACTAAGCTTCATTTCAAGAATCTCCAATTCAGTTTTGCAAACCCAACCCTAACCCTTTAATTTTAGATTTCAATTTTGAAATTGAACCTTTGTTTTATGCAATTGGGACTATGAATTAGTGATTTCCTGGGTTAATTTTTATCATTCTTTAGTTTGAAGTGAGTTTTCCCAAATTGATTTATGAACCCTAAAGCCCCAAATCTGATTTTATTAGAAATTGATTATGTTTTTTGTTCATTTGCGCAGATTGAAAGCCCTTGGAAAAGACATGGAGGCAGGCTTGAGCACAATGGGACCTCGCATCAGGTTCACCGGTATGGTGCGAGCGGTATGTTAGAAGAGTTAGTTTATAAGGACACTGTAATTTAATACCTTATTTATACATTGATTCCTGGATAGCAGTGAGTATAGATTGTTAATCACTACATTGCATACTAGGGAATCGGGCATTTTATCATCTCCTGTTTAGACCAAAAATTAAAGGACCATATATTTGTTCTGGATAAACAGCTTCAACTAGGCAAGCATTATAGTAGTCAACTCCCCAATTTTCTTCCTTCTCGTTTTTGTCTAATATATCTGAAGTTTCCGTTTGGATTTCATGATGGATTTTGTGTGGCTTTAATTGATATGTTCCTAGCTTCACATGTTTGATGTTCACCGAATCTTGGCCCATATTTGTATCTGTGAATGGATGAGGATGGTTGCTTAATTCCCAGAGGAAGTTCGTGAAGCATATCGAAAAAAAAGGTTGGGGACTTCAAATCCAGGATGTAATTGACCAGTCCGTCAATATCTCATTTTGAATTTTAATTCAATATTATTCTAATACATCAAACATGTTTTATTACCAACATGCATGTGAAATTTTCCATTGGAGTGAACTTTTCTTAAAGTTCACATTTCTTCACACAACGTGTGTATTAATAAACACCTTTTCATTTAATGAGAAACTATTTTTCCCCATGCATCCTTTCTTTCCATTATAATTCGATCCTTATTGTGAAATGTGAAATGAACTGTTAACCCCTAAACAATTATTATTTTGTAAGCAGTATTAGTTGATAAAATAACCAATTTTAGTTTCCTCCTTTTACCTTTATTAATGAAAGTTAGTTCTTGAACTGTTCATGTTTTGTTGGAGTGGTAATTATGTAGTGAGTTTATCTTCGCTCTTACTTTTTGCATCAAAACCAAGAAATCGTAGATATTGCTCATTAAAAATCCAAACTGGAAAGTATTTTTCATGTAAAACATAAGATTCAAGCTAGGTGGATGAAATGGAGTACTTCGGTTTTATTTGTGATAGAAAAGTGCCTCTCAATTTTAAAGGAAAAGTTTGTCACACAACTAGAGACGTGATGCTTTATGTTAATGTTTGTAGTAAAGCCAACAAGAGCATTAGCTCAATGTTGTAGCTATGAGGATGTTGTGTTGGACATGGGGACATACAAGACAAGATAAAATTAAGAACGAATGCATTAGAGAGAATGTAGGGGTAGCACCTACTATGGTAGAGATGGTAGAATCTTATGTTATGTAGTTTAGCCATGTGAGGAGAAGACCATGAGAAACCGCACTAAAAAGAGTAGAGTATCTTAATGTGATGGTGTCCATTATGTGAGTACAAGCCAAATGGTTTGAATATCCATATTTTCTATCTTGTTATTTAAATTATTTATAATGTCTATTATCTTGTTACGATGTGATGAATGCTTTCTCGGAAGGACTCACTATCTTTTATTTGATTATAGTAACATCCTTCGTTTATGATGGTGGCCACGAATTAATCAATGACGACGATGATTAGATGACAACGACGATGATATGATGATGAGGAGGAGATGATGGATGATGTGCTCTATGAAGATGAAGAGTTTAGTGATCAAAGTAACAATGAGGAATAAATTTATGTCTTTGATGTTTGTAATGATATTTTAATGCTTTGAATCTTAATATATCATTCTTGTATTTCAAGATACTTTGTGTTTTTGTTTATTTGAAGCTTGATTCTTGTCTAGAGTGGTACCTTAATAATAATTATTTTTTATTATATTATATTAGATTCCAAGTCCAGGTAGCTAATTTGGTATGCATAATTATTTAAGTTTGGCCCTTTTTTTATTAATAAACATGATTTGTTTATCAAAAAATATTATTTAAATATGATTATCTAATCCGTGGGAAATCTGTCCAAAATAATATCATAACATTCGTCTGAAATCCGTCCAGAATTTGTATGAATAGCAATATTGAATCCGTCCCAAATTACGTCAAATTAAGCCAATATAACCAAAATTCAGATTTTTGTGTTTGTCGAAAGCTGTCCGAAATCTGTTTGGAACTAATTTTGGACGGAATTTGGACAAAATTTTTAATTTGCAATGGGGCTTTTTCGGACGGGGGGTGTTCCGTCTGAAATTAATTGTCCGCCCAAAATCCGTGGGAAAAGTGTCCAAATTCCATCTAAATTCCGTCCGTGAATCCGTCCGAAAATAACAATTTCTAGTAGTGATAGAGTTATCTCTCCTAAGATTCCTCTTGCTTTCCCATCAAAGGCTCGTACAATCATTTCTTGTGGTGTCAAATCCGCCACGCTTATATTTAGCTGCTCAGAGGTGGACACCGGAACCACATTCAACTCCGAACCACCATCTACAAGCACCTTTGCAATTACAAACCCCTTACACTGTAGGGTGATGTGTAAGGCTTTGGTGCTTCTGCAGGATTTTGAGGCCACTTCATCTTCTGAGAAAGTAATCATGTTGACATGCCTGATTGGGTCCACCATATTTACCACATTTTTCTGAGTGACTCAGGTTTGACATACGCTTCATTCAACACCTTCAATAATGCCTTACGATGCAATTCTGATGTCAATGGCGAGCGACAAAGGGATATCCTTGCTAGAGTTTTCTTCAACTATTCCACCACATCATATTCACTTTGCTTCATGATCTTCATAAACTCTTCTTCTTCTTTCCCCTTTCTTTCATCCAGTTTTCTCTTCTTGACTTCCTTCATCATTTTTCTTAACGGGGTGTAGCATCGCCCGCTCCTTGTAATGCCTCCAATTCTCACAATATTAGTAACTTAGGCCTTGAGGTCTTCCCCCAGACTCCAGTTAGTTCAACTTTCTGTTCATAATTCCACGGATGCAGCATGTGTATCTGCATAAGCAAAAGGAGTTGGCATGCTCACCCTTACGATGACTCCTTTCACGGGTCCGAAGGTTTTTTCATGGGTGGTACTCTGGAGTACAACTTTTTCAACTACATTGACTTCCTCTGCAGCACCTGTCTGGCTGAATCACCCCAAGGTGAGTAACCTCTGAACCTGGACTTTGAAATCCCAACAAGTTTCGATGTCGTGCCCCACTTGCCCAGTATGATAGTCGCACCTTAGATCCTTGGCGTACCCCCTTTCTGCACTTGGGATTTTCACTGGTGCAACAATATTGTATCCCACCTTCTTCAGTTCTTCGAAGATCTTCTGCATTGGCACTCGTAGTTCCAGCACCTTCCTAATTGGGGACCCTGTTACCTCCAAATTGTTTACTCGATTTCCATCATTATGATTCGGGATTGGGTTCTTAACGATATTAGGCCCGACCTCTTCTTCGAACCCTAGTCTCCCACAAGCAATCAACTTTCTTATCCGTCTTAAAAGCTTCGCAATCCTCAACAGAATGACCTGTGACATCCATATGATACTTGCAAGTCTGATTTGGATTGTACCAAGCAGGAAATGGTGGTTCTAAGGGACGTACAGGGTTTCCCGCAATCAAGTGGCGATCAAACAATTGTTGGAATAAATCCGCATTAGAGATTGACAATTTCGGGAAGGGTGGCAGATTTGGACTTCGGAAACGTCCTTGGTTTGGGAAATTTGTGTGAGGCGGAGGATAGTTTAGGCGGTTTTGTGGGGTGCAATACGGTAACGGTGTACGATGGCGAGGGCAAGGTTATATGGTTGGGGGGTAGTAATATTGCTGATTTGGTTTCTTATGTAAGTATTGGTTTGTGAAGATGATTGAAGGTAAGCGGGGTTTGTGTCATGGTATGGGACATGTTGGTTAGGGTTATAGGGTGCTTGCATGTGAGGATTGAAGTTCTGTTGGCGTTGTACATAATTCGCCTCAAATTCCTTCTTCTTTGGTTGAAATCCCTTAGGGATGTACTTCTTCACCGTCATTCATGGGGAGCTTTCCAGCTCTTCCAAAAATTCAACTTTCACCGATGGCGATCAAGTCGGAGAAATATTTGTAGGCGCCCCAACCATGGCCCCATAAAAGGTGCTCAGGGTTCTAGAAAGTATGAGCACATTTTAGATAAAGTCAAGGGGGCTGAACTTGTGCAGCCAAACTCCTCCACGTTTGGGCATATTGCTTGAAGGGCTCCTCACTTTTATGCAGTGTAGTCAATTGTTCAAGACTCGGGGCTGCATCCAGTTAAATTTGTACTGGTCCATAAATAAGTTGCCCAATTCCGTCCATCGCAAGATCTTGGAATGGTCCAATTGAAGGTACCATTCTAAGGCAAGGCCCGTCAAACTTTCGTGGAAAAAAGCTGATAAGGAATTTGTCATCCTTGGACCAGATTGCCATCTTGGTGGCATAACTAATGAGGTGAAATCGTGGGTTCCCACTTAAATCATATTTGGAGAAGTCAGGAATCTTGAAGTCCTTGGGGATCACGATATCTGTGGCGGGACAGAGTTCTTCTATCTGGAGAGGGCCATAGGTACTCGAGCCTTTTATCGCTTTTATCTGTTCTTCCATTTTCTCCATCCATTCATCTCTCATCTTATCCTTACGAACTGGACTCCCCATGGTGTGTGAGTAGATACAATGGTTGCTCCCATGTTGGCAGTGTAGCCCGGGACTTCATGATAGGCATTTTCGAAAGGGGGATATCCTTATCCAATGGGAAGTGTTATTGGTGCCGTTTAATGTGTCTGGTCCGGTCCAGACACTCCCTGAATGAGACCCGTGCCAATGTTTGAAAACATTGGTGCTGTTACCACAGAAGAAATCCGCTGCCTACCAGGTTCAATTGTATCTCTGTTTGCACTAAGCATGCTGAGAGATTCCCTCATATCTTGTAGTATGGCTTCTAATCTTGCTTGGGTTTCGATCATCTCGCTTATTCTTCCCTCACTTCATCTATCTCAAAGCTTAGGTTTCTTCCTTCCTCAGACGCATTGGCAGCCATCCTGGTCCGAGATCTGGTATCGTAAACTCGGGTTTGGTTGGTGTTACCTTTCCTAGGTCGCACAATGGTTCCAGAATCCTCAGAAGGACGTGATTCTGTAAAGCATTTTAAAAAAACTTATTAGCCAATTCAAAATTTTGTGTGCGTGTATGCATGCATGTGCAGATTATCATCCTTCGTTCAATTGTGAGGGTACTCTTAGGAAGAGCGTCGAATACACCTATAGCAAGAAAACCCATCCACAAAATCAAATCTAGTGGTATGGTTCCCTCTAGTTTGAATGCAGTTGGTGTCAAGTCCATGGGAGAATCCACTCCTCGATGAACCACACTCGTACTAGCAACGTACTCATTTACACAGAAAAACACGCTGCGTTTTTAGGGTAAAAATGTTGATGATGTATCTAAGGGAGAATGTACTCCTCGATAGATATCATCTAGAAATGCTCGAAAGACATGGATGAAAACTTCCATTCCATTATAAATATTTTGATACAAATCATGAGTCTTTGATCAAAATAAAAGAAGTACATCGATAGTTTCCATCTTTCTTCGAGGTCTACAAAGTTCTATGTTAAAAGGCTCATCTTCTTTTTCCTGAACCCTCTGGCAAGTTTTACCAAAATGATTGAAGAATTCGGTCACCTTCGGTGGTAGCTGAAGGAAATGGTTTATACGAATGTGGACGGATGCCTCTTCAAACCGTTCCACCAGTTGGGAAGTGTGATATTGGAGCTTATCCATCACGTCCTCGTATTTTCTCTTCCATGCTTCCTTTTCATTCATTACATCCTTCACCACTAATTTCCATCCCTTTACCCATTCTGCGTGACGTTGAGCTTCAACCCTTTCAGAGTCTTTTATCTTGTTTCTGAGCCAATCTTCTCTTATGTTGGCTTCACGCTAGTAGCTCGCGATACTTGGCTGCATCGTCCCATCCTCGATTAGAGTACACACTTTGTTTGGGCCAAGGATTCTTGCAGGGATTCAACTCTCTCTTCTAGTATATGTATTGTTTCAACATGAACCCCTACATTTGTTTCGAGCTCTTTTTTATTCTTTTGAAGTTTGACAAGCATCTTCTCTTGACATCCTATTTTTGCCAGCAGCTCCTGAGTTTCTGCTTCTTTGTCTTTTCTTGCCCTTTTTGTGCGACTCGGGGCATCGTGGGCATCAGCGCATACGTCCTTCAAATGCTCAATCTGTAAACTCAGCTTCTGCACTTGTCTTCGGAGCGTGACAATAGTTACTTCGGCAGCTTGGTCATTCTCATCAAAAACCCTCATCTGAGCTTTTAAAACTTCGATTTCTTTCAACATTTGATCTTTGGTAAGAGGATTATTTTCCTTATGGAGAGGGGATGCAGGTCTTGGAGGGAAACCTCTTCTTGCTTCTCTCCATGCTTTATATCTTTTTGTGTGAGCTATGACTCGCCTTCCTAATTCCTCCGGTCCTTTCATATGAATATCATTCCACGCTGACCTTACTGCTATCGTGCGACTCTTCATGCCTTCACCTTCTTGGTATAGGAAGAATATCCCATCGAACAACTCTTTGGGGGGTTCATCCTGTGTCCACTTGAGTTGGCGCATTACCAAAGCTGGTGAGTATGATACACAACCTCTGGGACCCATCAATGGAACATTTGACAAACTTCCACAGCTGAATACAACTGAATCTCCATTATACCACGGACACGTCCAACTAAACGACCCTGGGTCGGCCTGCTCAAACTCTTGTTTACACTCATATAGCTTACGTGGCTTTAGTTACATGCGAGTGAATCCTTTCAGTGGGTCATCTATTCTATCGATTTTATCACGAGCGTACAAGTGAGTCATGATCCAGACATACAATATTGACGCACAACATCGCAGTTTCCCTTGTTGATTCTGATGACAAACCTGTAGGGAGAGGAAAGTTTCGGCTAAGATAGCGGGGGACCAGGGTTTACGCCATATTCTTTGACCCTATAGAAAACATCCATGGTTGATCGATCAATCAGATCTAGTACAAAGGAAAGAGCACCAACCCATATATCATGAGGGCTAGTGCTTTGTTGAAAGTAACCCATCGTTATTCTTGGCCCTGACTTGTTGAGATACACTTCCAAAAATCACCTCTTCAACCCTTTGGTGGTTCCCTTTTCTGTTTTCTCTATCTGTTCCGGTTGAAGCTCCAATAGAGTTGCTATTTTCCGATCTGTTACATGTTGGCCATAATACATGTAGAAGCGAGTCTTCTTTTGAATTGGCAGTCTTAGCATATAAGCATACTCTTCCATAATTGGAGTGATATCCAAGTTAGGCAATTCAAAACATCTCAAAGTTGAGTTCCAATATTGGGCCAATGCACTTTCGGGAGCTCCCACTGGAATACGCAATAGGTCCAATATTCTGCCATACTTGCTGACAAAGTCTGAGCGTGCTTTTTCTGACATTTGCTGGCTGAGTTTACATAATCTCTTCACGTCATTGAGTGTCACATCGATCTTGATACATTTCTTGGAACAGCTCGCGTTGCTAGTATTCTTCTCTGAACCAAACTTTTCCATTTTCTTGCTATAAGGTGAATACCAAAATCTTCCAACAAAGAGACGCAACAAAAAAAAAAGAGTATAGTGAAGTAAATATATCTTGCATGATTCATGTCGTATGGGACCCAATGGGGTTGAAAACCCTGATGGGTATGTATCACCTTCATTATGACATAGCGCCTATTAGATGTGCAATAATATTTGAGTATGTCATTCAAGTTTGAGGCAGCAATGTGGCGCCCTTAGTTTTGTGAGTATTCACAATGAATATGCATGACAACTTATGCTTATGATAATAGAGAGAGGAAAGAAAAGTACGCCCCCTTTTGTCCTAAGCCATGTAAAACATAAGGATGGACACACCCTAAGGTTAGGACTTTAAACAGGTTGGCCACTGGGTCTGCTCTATTAGTGAAAATCGGGACGGGTCTAGACCTCTAAAAGTCATGGTCCCCAGATTGCCCTCATAAGGATATGATTCATGAATCTAACCACAAGTAGGGATAAACCCTCTTAATATGACTATTCCATGATCTCATGTACAATCTGAGTGGTGAACTGACAAGTATCAGGGAGGCACAAGACCTCTTCAATAACAACGTCAGAGCACCACCTAATCCTTGGGTTTTTGAGCAAGCTCGGGTATAGAGCTAAGTGTGTGTGCAATATGTGATAGTGATGTGTGTGAAAGGGGGAATACAAACCTGTGACACTTAAAAGTAAAAATAAAAGGGTAGACAAGAAAAACCTGCAAAACAAAAACATACGTATATATGACAATGGTTATAAGTCCTCTACCCTATTGTTAAAACATGGGAAAAAAAGAAAAGAAAGGGGCAGGAAACAAAAACACTGTTAGTGAAACATATATAACAATAACGTGAGTTAAAATGTATGTACAACTAAATCTTCTCATTTAAATAATAGGAAAAACCGAACCAAAAGGACAACCCAAACACACATGAATAAAACATTTTTAGTTTTGTCATTTAATTATTGAAAGGAGAAAAACGGCAAGATATAATCATAAAAGGTAAAACAAATAAGCTACACATTACTAAAAATTTGCAAAACTAATTTTTATGGGCTCGACTCTCTTGGAAAGTCCCCAGTGGAGTCGCCATCTCATGCGACCAAGAAAAAAAGACTGGTTTTTCCTCTTAGAGAGAAAACATGGA
>JAUPTC010002535.1:0-11704 GCA_030762895.1 Sophora flavescens
CCGGCAGCAAGTAGCACGAGCCACTCTCCCCGCACCCATAGTATTGATTCCGAGGACGTCCAGTGGAGATGGAGGAAGACCCCGAGAGGATCCAATGGCTTATCCAGATTATATTCCCTTTAGGGACGGGGGGTCTCCAACTGTTGGAGAGGGGCTGTCAGATCTCTCGGGATACACCTCCGGAGGTGGGGGAGTTTATACTCGACTCCCAATGGATTCTCGAGTGATAACCAGCTTAGGATGTAGTTTTTAACTAGTGGGAATTTTAGGTTAGTCTGACTTAGTGGCTACTGAGAGCCATATTTTGAGTAGTGTTTTTCAGACTCCCACTATGACATAGTTATGATGTTTCATTAGTGTAAAATACGTAGACAATAGATGGTGACTGGTAAGAAAAAGGTCTTTTGTAAAACGTTGAGGCATATGTAATATATATAGTGATGTATATTATTTTACGAGTGTTCGAGTGTGTGTACAGAATAAGAAAAAAATTTATCACTATTTTTGAGAAGTTTAGGGAATTAGAAAACAATCTTGTTTTTCAAGGAAACTATCAAATTAGTATCTTTATTAGGTTTGATGTTTGAACCATGTTACTTAAAATGTGATACCGGAAAATGGGGTGTCGCATTTTAAGGGTATCGAGCTAGTCGAGTCTTTCGGAAATCTTTGGGAGTAGGACTATTGTGTTGATGTTGTGTGATCTCCCAAGGAAATTGTTTGAATTACTTAGAAGTAATGTGTGATAGTTATTAGATTCGAAGTTTCATTTTCTCGTTGCCATTTAACCGATTGTGTCTTTGTAGGTCAGTTATGGAACCATAAGGTGCACGTGGACGTGGACGTGGACGTGGATGCGGTCGTGGAAGAGGTCGTAGAGGTGGTCGTGTTAATGGCCGAGGGAATTTTGAGGAAAATTATGAAGAAGGAGGAGGTATGGACTTTGCTGCACAAGCAATGGCGGATGTAGCTTCGCCACTATACAACAAATCGCTACAATGGCTGTCCGTATATATGTAGAACAAATTGAGCGAACAAAGCCGTTGAAGGCAGAGGCCTTATCTTTAGACGCGAATCCTCCACAATTTCACGGAGATGTGGATCCTATCAAGGCTGATTTATGGATTCGAGAAGTGGAGAAGATTTTTGAGTTGATCAATAGTCCGGAGGAGTGAAGGTACCATATGCTACAAATTGTCGGGAGATGCTGGTATTGGTGGAGAGGCACTAAGCACCACTGAAGCAGAATCGTGTGATTACTTGGGTGATATTTAAGAACATGTTTCTAAGAAGTATTTTCCACAGGCCGAGCGAGAGAAGGAGCAGGAATTTTTACGTTGCGCCTCAAAGGGGGATTTATCTAGGAGAGTATGCGCCAAGTTTGAGCTCACTGCCAAGTACTTCCGCTTTTTCCAAACAACCGGATGAAGATTGGAAGTGTGAACGTTGCGGGGATGATTATTCGAGATTAAGGAATTTGTACTTCCATTGGAGATAAGGAATTTCCAAGCTTTGGCTGAGAAGTGTAGGAAGATAGAGCAAATAAGGAAGGGGGAAGAGATAACAAAGGATACGTGGGAGGACCATCAAAATCCAAAGGCCAATATCGTAACCGGAAAGCGGCAGGTCAGCATAAACCGTATTATCAAGCACATTGAACAATCAAAATCAACAACCTATCATCCCAGAAGCTTACCGACGGGTGTTGGAGGCCGAAGAATCAAAATCAAAACACAATCGGAAGATGTTACGAGATGGGAGATCCAAATCATTTGCGAACAATAGTTCAGTGAGAGGACCCAAGTGTTTTGACCTGTGGTCGATGGGTCATTTAGCTAGAGACTGTCGGTAGGCCAAAGATCAGATTGTCAATACTGACAAGATCAATAAACCGACAGCTAAGAGGGAGAGTTTACACCATGAGTGGTCGTGAGGCTTCGATTTGGACGATCTCTACAAGGTAGTTGCGATATAACCGTAATCTCTTAATCATTACTTTTTTGATTCAGGTGCAACGATTCCTTTATTGCTTTGGATTCTCGTGAAACCTTTGAAATTACTCATTTCTTCTTTATCCTATGACTTGATTGTTTCAACTCCAACTGACGAGCCACCATTCGTGAATTGTATATGTCCGAAATGTCCTATCATTATTCGTGATAGACATTTTCTTGTTGATTTGATATGCCCGCCTTTTAATACGCTTAGATGCAATTTTAGGCATGGATTGGTTATCTTCCAACCATATCATGTTGGATTGTGCTAATAAGACTTTTATTTTTCCTAATCTTAAGATTTCTGGAATCTTATCTACCAACCATATAAGAACTTTTTTGAGAGAAAGAGATCAGGGATACAAGCTTTTAACCAACTTAGAAGTCGAGAGGGAGATCGATTTGAGTACGATGATCAGTAAAGAGAATTTCAGATGTGTTTCCTAATGACGTTCCGGATTGCCAAGAAGAGAAATTGAATTCTCCATCGATTTAATACCAGGAGCAGGACCAATTTCTATTGCTCCATATCGGATGGCGCCTACAGAGTTTGTTGAATTGAAAACTCAATTGGAGGACCTTTTGTCAAAACAATTCATTCGACCAAGTGTTTCTCCGTGGGAGCACCAGTTCTTCTAGTGAGAAAGAAAGACAGAGGTTTTGAGGCTTTGCGTGGATTTTTGACAACTTAATAAAGTGACGATTAAGAATAAGTACCCATTACCGCGTAAAGATGATTTGATGGATCAACTGCGAGGAGTCGTAGTGTTCTCAAAGATTGACTTGAGGACGAGTTATCATCGATTAGGGTAAAAAGTGAAGATATTCCAAAATCTGCGTTCGGAACTGTTACGGACATTATGAATATCTCGTAATGCCATTCAAGTGACGAATGCACCTGCTATCTTCATGGACTACATGAACCTGATTTTTGTCCGTTCCTTGATAAGTTTGTTGTGGTGTTCATTGATGATATTCTTATTTACTCTAAGAGTAATGAGGAACATGAAGAACTCTTCGACAAGTTTTACAGATTCGTGTGAGAAAATTCTGTATGCGAAACTGTCTAAATGCGAATTTTGGCTTAAGGAAGTAAAGTTTTAGGACATGTAATTACCGAGGAAGGTATTGTTGTCGATCCTGCAAAAGTAGAAGCGATACTTTCTTGGGAAAGACCAAAGATAGTAACTTGAGATCAGAAGTTTTGTGGGTCTAGCTACATTATAGAAGATTTATTGAAGGATTTTCCAGGATAGTCATAGGTTAACCTTGCTTACGATGAAAGATCAACCTTTTGTATGGATAGACAAATGTGAAGAAAGTTTTGAGGATTAAGGAACAATTGACAACCTCACCAGTTTTAATATTACTGAACCAAATAAACCTTACGAAGTGTATTGTGATGCTTCTCATCAAGGTTTAGGATGTGTGTAAATTCAACATCGGAAAGTTGAAGCTTACGCATCCCGTTAGTTAAAAACACATGAAAGAAATTATCCGACGATGATCCGGAGTTAGCTGCAGTGGTTTTTGCACTAAAGATATGGAGGCATTACTTGTACGGAGCAAAGTTCGATGTCTTTAGTGAGCAGAAAAGTTTAAAGTATCTGTTTGATCAGAAGGAGCTCAACATGAGACAAAAACGTCGTATGGAATTTCTAAAAGATTACGATTTCAAGTTACGAGTATCATCTCGGAAAAGCTAACGTTGTAGCTGATGCACTTAGCCGAAAAGTCATTTATATCTCAGCTATGATGGTAAGGGAACTAAAGTTAATAGAGGAGTTTCGTGATCTCAATTGGATTATGGAGTTTAATGAGAAGAAGATCAGTGTGGGAATGATCAAAATTTCTAGTGGATTAGTGGAAGAAATCCGAGAATGACAAGTTACAGGATGCTTATCTTCAAGAAAAGAGGGATTTAATGAGACAAGGAAAGGTTGCGGAATTTAGTTTGGGATCGGATCATATCTTAAGGTGCAACGGACCGAATATGTGTGCTTGATAATCCTGAGATGAAAAAGATGATTTTAGACGATCACATAAGAGTAAGTTAAGTATTCATCCAGGATCGAAGAAGATGTACCAAGACTTGAAACAAAGATTTTGGTGGCCAGGCATGAAATAGCAAGTAGCGAGTACGTTGCATCTTGTCGACATGTCAAAAAGCGAAGGTGGAACATCAAAGGCCAGGGGGTATGCTTACATCACTAGATATACCAGAATGGAAGTGGGATAGAATATCAATGGATTTTGTGGTAAGTTTATCGTGAACTTCTAAAGGTTTTGATTCAATTTGGGTGATTGTTGACAAAGCTAACGAAATCGGCACATTTCTTTGTTAAGATCAATTACACGAGAGAAATTGATGATATTTATATCAAGGAAGTAATCGATTACATGGGATACCATCGAGTATTGTGTCGGATAGAGACCAAGTTTACTTCACGTTTACGGGAAGTTTACATCAAGCTTTAGGAACTAAGTTAAGGTTAGGTTCAGCTTATCATCCTCAAATCGATGGACAAAAGCAGAAAGAACGATTCAATCGTTAGAATATTTCTTGAGAGCATGTGTTTTAGACCATCGTGGGAGTTGGGATGACTTGTTACTGCTGATCGAATTCACATATAACAATAGTTTTCATTCAAGTATAGGGATGGCACCCTATGAGGTTTTGTACGGAAGGAAATGTCAAACACCTGTGTGTTGGTACCAAGATGGGGAAAGCATGATTTTAGGTCCTAGAAATCGTGCAACGAGGCAACGGAACAAGTAAAACAAATCCGTGAAAAGATGAAAACGAACAAAGTACGCAGAAGAGTTATTCATATCAAAGGAGACGACCTCTCGAATTTTGAAGAAGGTGAACATGTATTTCGAGAGTCACACCATCGTTGGGGTAGGTAGGGTTATGAAGTCCAGAAAGCTCACTCCTAAATTCATTGGACCTTACCAAATTCTTCGTCGTATTGGTCCAGTAGCCTATCAAATTTCCTTGTCGCCTTTCCTTTCAAATATTCATGACCATGTTTCACAACTAAGGAAGTATATTCCTGATCCATCACATGTAATCGAAACCGATGAAGTACAATTAAAAGAAAACTTGTCTTATGAGACTTCGTGTAACACCCGGGTACCGACGAGGGCGGGGAGTGGTCGTCGGTGCAAGAAGATGGACAAGGAGCGACTCCTGGCAGGCTTCTAGGCGGAGGGACACATGAATGAACCGATTACACACACGAATGAGAGGGATCCTGAGACTGTGTAGGTATGGGACTATACAGTTGAGGAAGGCTTATATGAATTGATTGGTACTACCTATACTAACAAGATGCATCTTCTTTTCGGGAGCCCATCACTTAAGAACTCCACAGTTAAGCGTGCTAGACTTGGAGCAATGCAGGATGGGTGACCTCCCGGGAAGTTTTCAGGGAAGCGTGTGAGTGAGGACATAGCATGCTTTGAAAAGACCCGTGTTGGTCTGTGGGGACATCGTCAATCCATAGAGCAGCCAGGGGATGTTACACTTCGCATGTGCGAATCAAAGGTAAGTTAATTAAGCAACTCGAGGGGTAAGCAAATTTCCTTAGTCAAGGTTATTTGGGATCAAACTACTTTGGAGAAGCAACGTGGGAAGCCGAGGACAAAATGAGATTACGGATTCTGAACTATTTACGGTACATAATTTCGAGGACTAAAATTTTTTTAGTGGGGTAGTAATGTAACACCCCGATTTTTTCGCTTTCAAATGTCGGTAATAAATATATAAAAATATTTTTTATCCGAGACTCAAAATGATTTGGGTAAACCACTATTATTTTTACGTCATGTTTTATATTTTAGGTTACAATGAAATTTTGGGTTGGAAATTCGAGACGGAACCCGATCTGCGTTTTCACTGACAGTAAAAGTTTACTACTCAGAAAACCTAATTTTAATTCGTGAACGAAATAAAAAATGTTTTTATCGTATTTACTACGATACTGGAAGTTTTGAAAGAATTTAGCGTAAAATTAAAATATTATATTTCTTTGCGGGCGAATACGTCGAGATATCTCTAGGAAAACCCTGCGTCTGATGAACTAGGGAGTCAGCAACAGGGCTGAGGTGACGGATTTGACTGATGTGATAGGCATTTATGACGATCCTATCCACGTCATAATGGCCATAATGGTGCATTTATGACAAAGGAATATTTTGCATGGAAATGGCGATTTTACCCTTGGCTCTTCATGAATTTTTCAAGCCATGCCATTGAAAATTTTGACCAAAACACCCCTAAAACCCACGGCTCCACCATTATCACCATCACTTAGGCAATTCTTCATTTCATTTTCATGACTTCTTTCTCTCCAAAAGTTCATAACTTGCCTTAGAACTCATAAGAACACCATAGGAGTTTTGTGAAGAACATCATCAAGATCATCCTTTTCTTTGATCATCAAGAGGTAACAAATATTCATCTTGTCATTTAAAGCCTTTCTCTTCACAACTTTTGTAGATTTATGACATGATTCATCATGTTCTTCATTTCATTCAAAGTTCATGAAGCTAAATTCAAAAATCCATAACTAATTCTAGAAAAATCCTTTTGACGTGAAACCAATTGCTATGATCTCATAATCATCTCTATTTTAATTATCTAGAAGCATGTGATCATGAGAAATTTCTTTCCTAACTTTCTGAACTGGGCCGAATCCATGGAAAAAGTGATGTTCATGGGTTTTGTTTCATTTTCATGTCTTGATTCATGATTCAATCTTTTAGTACCTTGATAGTTCTTGTATGTAAGTAAATAGGAGATCAAAAATCAAACCCTAACCTATTTGTTTCATAAAGGCCGAAACCCTAGCTATGAACATTTGATGGGTTTTTGACTCAAAAGTTCTCTTGTGACACTTGAATCCAACTCTAAGTTTTGTATGTTGATTATACCCAAGAGTTAAGAAAATTTTAAAAACCTCTAGCCTTTGATCTTGAGAAAAACCGAAACCCTGGTTCTTGGAACTAGATGAGTTTTATTCCATGTTCTTGGTTCATGATCTTGGTTTAAGTGCTTAATCATGTTTAAGTTACTTATGGATCATAAATCCCTAAGTTAACAAAACTTTAACTTTCCTAACCTAGAAAATATGTTGAGGCCGAAAACTAACCTTCATAATCCAAGTATGTTGTTATTTGATTTGATTTATTTTGGTTGCAATTCATTTGAAGGAATCGCTCAAGTTAGCTTGACTTAAGCTGACGGAGGAGAATCGGATCGGGATAAGGAGATTAATTGAAACTGCTAGTTCAAATCTTTAAGGGGTAAGGGGAGTATGCCTGAGGAGTTTAAGATAATCGCATGCTTATTGTTGGAGTCATTTGTTAATCTTCTGTAGAAAATATTTTATGATATTACGTTGTTTTTTGTTAATTGCTTGGATGGATTTGATATTTATCTGAGTAATTGAATTGATGTGATATGTGGATTTACATGATTATAATTATTTGGTTATAATATAATTGTGATGCATGTTACAGATGGATATATGTCATGTTATTCGGTGATTGAAATTTATCTGCTGTTGAGTGTTGGACTGAGAAACCTGACATTGGTCAGTGTTAAAAAAATTAATTTGAGGATAAAAAACTTAATAAGCTTGGATAATTAATTAGAGGGATTAATTTGGGAAATTTTGAGAAAAATGAAAAAAAATTATTATTTTAATAATATTTTGTGAAAACTGTGTAAATAAGCGACAGTAAGGGTGAAACCGTGAAATTTTTTCACAGGCTCTAATTTTTGTAAAATAAATTCAATTTTATTATAAAATGTTATTTAAAGTGATTAATTTCGAAAATAATATTTTATAGCGATTGGAACAATTACTTTTGATGGAAAAGTGATTTAAGTTATAAAAAGAATTTTATTAAAAATTTTGGGAAAAGATTAAATATCTAATTATTTCATTATTATAAATTAATTTATTGATTACTTTTTAAAAATTGACTTTTATTGAGAATTGATTTTCAGAAATAAAATAATCAGAAATGAAAGGAATTTATCAATTATTTTCGGGTTTTATCAATGTTTTAACAGTAAAAGGATTTTTGTAAAAGTATTTTTATTCAGTGAAATTATTAGTTGAACTTGGATAAGTTTTCGGAGCTTTTGTTTTGTATTTGTTTTTCAATGAGCGAAATGTTTTACAAGCAGATAAATAAACCTAGGAACCAAGGCGTCGGGGTTCTAGTGTTCTATGGACACGTAGATCAAGGATCGTGTCATTGGACTGGAGTGTTCCGCAATGATTTTTTTTTTGACTGTGTGTCCTAAATTGATGGGGAAAGTGTGAGTTCCATATCCGCGAAGCCTAAAGACCGGTGCATCGGTTTAAGGGCCTTGTGATTGAGCACTTGTCGTGTGTCTGTGTTGAGTTTAAAACATTTGGGCTGTGTGTCTCTGTGTTTGTTTAAGGGGAAAGTCTTAATAAGAAATTAAGTATGGTCGTTAGCTCTTTAGCTTCGACAAGGAAAGATTATTACGACAAAGAAAACAAATCGAGAATAAAAGTTTTTCTCATGCATAGATGGCAGACGTGTCATGTGTTGTGATCATTGAGTCCGGAGTGGATCAATGTATCTGTTATGGACTATGTTCCATTTGATCATTGGGATTATGTGTGAGCCAATGTATCTTTACCGGACTGTGTGTCCAATTTTATGCGATAACTATTGAGGTTCTGAGTGATGCAATATGTTATGGACAATAAACTCCATTGTTCGTAGTGACCATTGTGTTCTATACATGTGTGAGCCAATGAGTTACATTTTTGAACAATAACCTTGGTGTACTGAGTGTTACCAGTGTGTTATGTGTTCCCTTGGGCATTGTTTTATTTCGTTTTTACAATGTGCCATGTGCAGAGCTTGATCAGCTCGAAACGAAACATAAAGTTGTGGGATCTCTGGAGATTAGGCATTAAAAATAGAGCCTGAATATTGAAGTGCCATGCATTTTTATAAAATGACGATGACTGCCGGGTATGAAACCCTTTGAATTAAATTATTCTGCTGTTTCGAAATAATTTTATTATGATGTTAATATATGGTATTTGCTATTTGAGTGTCATGCATGGGGTTGTCTTATCAAAACTCATATATTGGAAACTCATCCTTGCACATTTCTTTGTGATTTCCTCTACTATGTGGGATCTACATATATATATATATCTGCGTTCAGATGGATCCGGGCGCAGCGGACCTCAATTACTAAGGGGTTCGAGCCCTGATGTTCGACAATGCTGATCAAGGGGACGCCTGGGTGATTAACCCAGGAGCTCGAAGTGCAACTTACACCGATCCTAGGAGGACGCTCCGAAGTACTGTAGCAGACGGACCACAGCAGTTGATTCATAGTAGAGAGACGATTGAAGTTTCATTACCGCCTATTTGGATGATCCTACGATATCCGATACAACACGAAAATCCGGAACACCAACCACCTCCCTTTGTTCATCATTATGACCAAGTAGCAGGAGTCATCTCCTGCACCCATAGTATTGATTCCGGAGGACGTCCAGGTGGAGATGGAGGAAGACCCCGAGGAGGATCTGATGGCTTATCCATATTATATTCCTTTAGGGACGAAGGGTCTCCATTTGTTGGAGAGGGGCTGTTGTATCCTCTCCCGGATACACCTCCCGGAGGTGGGGGAATTTATCTTTGGACTCCCCAATGGTTCTTGAGTGGCTTAGTGGCTCCGAGAGCCATCTTTTGAGTAGTGTTTTTCAGACTCCCACTATGACATAGTTATGATGTTTCAATTAGTGTAAAATACGTGTGACAATAGATGGTGACTGGTAAGAAAAAGGTCTTTTGTAAAACGTTGAGGCATATGTAATATATATAGTGATGTATATTATTTTACGAGTGTTCGAGTGTGTGTACGATAATAAGAAAAAAATATTTTATCACTATTTTTGAGAAGTTTATGGAATTAGAAAACGAATCTTGTTTTTCGAAGGAAACCAGCAAATTAGTATCTTTATTAGGTTTGATGTTTGAACCATGTTACGAAAATGTGATACCTGGAAAATGGGGTGCCGCACAAACCCTAAACCCTAATTTTGACTCAAAACCCAAATTTGGACCCAAAACCCAAGTTTTGACCCAAAACCCTAATTCTAACCCTATTTTTAACTCAAAACCCAAATTCAAATCCTAAACCCTAATTTTGACCCTAAACCCAAAATTTGACCCAAAAACCTAATTTTGACCCGTAACCCTAATTTTAATGCAAAACCCTAATTCTTACCCAATTTTTCACCTAAAACCCTATTTTAAACTCAAAACCCTATTTCAAACCCTAAATCTGACCAAGAACCCTATTTTGACCCGAAACCCTAATTTAAAACCAAAACCGTAATTCTAACCCTTTTTTGACCCAAACCCTATTTTTAACTCAAAACCTTAATTCAAACCCTAAACTCTAAATTTGACCCAAAACCCTAATTTGGACCCCAAACCCTAATACTAACCTTATTTTTGACCCAAAACCTTATCTTAAACTCAAAACCCTAATTCAAACCATAAACCCTAATTTTGATCCTAAACCCTAAATTTGACCCAGAACCCTAATTTTTCCCAAAACCCTAATTTTAACTCAAAACCCTAATTTTAACCCAAAACCCTAATTCTAACCCTATTTTTGACCCAAAACCTTATTTTTAACACAAACCCCTAATTCAAAACCTAAACCCTAATTTTGACCCATAACCCTAATTTGGACCCAAAACCCAAATTTTGACCCCAAACCCTAATTTTAACCCAAATCCATAATTTTGACCCAAAACCCTAATTCTAACCCTATTTTTTAGCCAAAACCCTATATTAAACACAAAACCGTATTTAAAACCCTAAACCCTAATTTTGATCCTAAACCCTAAATTTGACCCAGAACCAAAATTTTTACCCGAATCCCTAATTTTAAACCAAAACCCTAATTTTAACCTAAACCCCTAATTTTAACCCAAAGCCCTAATTTTGACCCAAAACCCTAAATTTAACCCAAAACCCTAATTCTACCACTAATTTTGACCCAAAACACTATTTTTAACTCAACCTTAATTCCAACCCTAAACGCTAATTTTGACCCAAAACCTTAATTTGGACCCAAAACCCTAATTATAACCCAAAGCCCTAATTTTGAGCCAAACCCCTAATTCTAACCCTAATTTTGACCCAAAACCCTATTTTTAACTCAAAACCCTAATTCAAAACCTAAACGCTAATTTTGACCCAAAACCTTAATTTGGACCCAAAACCCTAATTATACCCCAAAGCCCTAATTTTGACCCAAAACCCTAATTCTAACCCTATTTTTTACCCAAAAACACTATTTTAAACTCAAAACCCTATTTCAAACCATAAACCCTAATTTTGATCCAAAACCCTAAATTTGACCCATAACCCAAATTTGACCCGAAACCCTAATTTTAACCCAAAGCCCTAATTTTGTCCCAAAACCCTAATTCTAACCCTATTTTTGACTCAAAAACTTATTTTAAACTCAAAACCCTATTTCAAACCCTAAACACTAATTTTGATCCTAAAATCTAAATTTGACCCAAAACCCTAATTTTGACCCGAATCCCTAATTTTAAACCAAAATCCTAATTTTAACTCAAAACCCTAATTTTAACCCAAAGCCCTATTTTGATCCA
>JAUPTC010002536.1:0-11681 GCA_030762895.1 Sophora flavescens
CCATGATGTTCCTTGGCCAAATAGGTATCTAACTCATCTTAAGCCCAATTAAGGCATATGATACCTTGTTAGAAAGCTTATTCAGAGGCCCTTAATTTTTATTGGTCTAGGGTTAGGTCGGATTAAAAAGCAAAATAGCGGTTTACAAACAAGTCCAGGAGAGACGAATTGGACACACTTTTGCGGAATCATTGTTTTTGCTTTTACATTAATGGAGCTTAATTGCTAAACATTGTTAATTTTCGGATTTTTCACTCATCCCGACCTTGTTGCCTAGCAGAGTATAACAAGAGCTATAGATATCGGATTTTGGTGATCTTCTTAAGTTACCTAGAAAGATAAAGGAAGGCCTACAATTTCCTGTGTCACAATAATTGTTAAATTAGCGAAAATCCGAGGTAAGTCGGGAACAGAGTTCTCTAGAGGATCGAGCAATCCATGATGTTCCTTCACTTAGATGGGCCTAACTACTCTTCTTAAGCCCAATTAAGGGCATAGATACCTAGTTAGAAAGCTTATTCGAGGCCCTTAATTTGGGCTCTAGGGTTAGGTGAGGATTAATAAGTATAAATAGCAGTTTCAGGGCGCACAAATCAGAGAGAGAGTAAATTAGACAACTTTTACAATCATTGTTTTTGCTTACATTATTGGTCTTAATTGCTAAACATTGTGGTAATTTTCGGATTTTCTACTCATCCACTTGGTTGCCATGCACGAGCATAATTAGAGCTATAGATATCGGTTTTGGTGATCTTAGCGGTCCCTAGAAAGATAAGGAAGATTCTACAATTTCAGGTTTCACCATAATTGTTAAATTAGGCCAAAATCAAGGGTAAATTGGGTCCGAGTTCTACGGTTGAGCAAATCTCCATGATGTTCCTTCCCTCAAATAGGGCTAACATACTCATCTTAAGCCTAATTGACATGAAACCTTGTTGGAAAGCTTATTCGTAGGCCATTAATTTGGTCCAGGAGTTAGGTCAGAATTATATAAGCATAAACAGCATTTTCCTTAAAGCGGGAGAGAGACGGAAATTAGACAACTTTTACTATCATTGTTTTTGCTTTTACATTATTGGGCTTAATTGCTAAACATTGTTAATTTTCAGATTTTTCACTCATCACGACCTTTTGCCTTCGCAGAGCATAACTAGAGCTACGGATATCGGATTTTGGTGATCTTTGTCCCTAGAAAGATAAGGAAGAGACCTACAATTTCACAAGAATTGTCAAATTAGGCCAAAATCAAGGATAAATACGATCCCGAGTTCTCCCGCGCGGATCGGTGCGCTCCATGATTTTCCTTCACTTAAATGGGCCCCAACTTACACATCTTAAGCCCGATTAAGGCGTATGATACCTTGTTGGAAAGCTTATTCGGAGGCCCTCAATTTGGTAAGGTCAGATTAATAAGCATAAATAGCTGTTTAGAGGCGCACAAGCCAGAGAGACGGAAATTAGATAACTTTTTACAATCTTTGTTTTTTCTTTACATTATTGGGCTAATTGGGCATAATAGCTAAAAATTGTTAATTTTCGGATTTATCACTCATCGACCTAGTTGCCTTGCAGAGCACAACTAGAGCTACGGAATCGATTTTGGTGATCTTAGTCCCTAGAAATATAAGGAAGTGGCCTACAGTGTCAGGATTCACAAGAATTGTCAAATTAGGCCAAAATCAAGGCTAAATTTGGTCCCGAGTTATCAGGCGTGGATCAGTGAGCAGTCCATGATGTTCCTTCACTTAAATGGGCCTAACTTACTCATATTAAGCCTTATTAAGGCATATGATACCATGTTGGAAAGCTTATTCAGAGGTCCTTAATTTGGTCAAGGGTTAGGTCAGGATTAATAAGCATAAATAGCAGTTTACAGCCGCACAAGCTAGAGAGAGACGAAAATTTGACAACTTTTACAATAATTGTTTTTTCTTTTACATTATTGCATTGGGGGCTTAATTGCTAAAAATTGCCAATTTTCGGGGTTTTTCACCCCATCCGACCTTGTTGCCTTTTCGCAGAGCATAACTAGAGCTACGGATATCGGTTGGTGATCTTGCTTTCCGGGGTGAGAAAGATAAGGAAGAGACCCAACAATTTCGGGTTTCCAAGAAATGTTAAATTGAGGCCAAAATTAAGGCTAAATTGAGTCCCGAGTTCTCTCGCGGATCGGTGCGCATCCATGATGTTCCTTCACTTAAATGGGTCTAACTTACTCATCTTAAGCTCAATTAAGGCATATGATACCTTGTTGGAAAGCTTATTCACTGGCCCTTAATTTCGTCTAGGGTTAGGTAAGGATTAATAAGCATAAATAGCAGTTTACAGCCGCACAAGCCAGAGAGACGGAAATTAGACAACTTTTACCATCATTGTTTTTGCTTTTACATTAATGGGCTTAATTGCTAAACATTGTAAATTTTCGTATTTTTCACTCATCCTGACCTTGTTGCCTTGCGAGAGCATAACAAGAGCTATAGATATCGGATTTTGGTGATCTTGCTGTCCCTAGAAAGATAAGGAAGAGGCCTACAATTTCAGGTGTCACAATAATTGTTAAATTAGGCGAAAATCAAGGGTAAATTGGCACCCGAGTTCTCTGCGAAGGATCGTGCGCGTCCATGATGTTCCTTCACTTAAATGGGCCAAACTTACTCATCTTAAGCCCAATTATTGCATATGATATCTTGTTGGAAAGCTTATTCAGAGGCCCTTAATTTGGTCTAGGGTTAGGTCGGGATTAATAAGTATAAATAGCAGATTACAGCAGCTCAAGCAAGAGAGAGCCGGAAATTAGACAAATTTTACAATCATTGTTTTTGCTTTTACATTATTGGGCTTAATTGCTAAACATTGTTAATTTTCGGATTTTTCTCTCATCCTGACTTTGTTGCCTTGCGCAGAGCATAACTAGAGCTATAGATATCGGATTTTGGTGATCTCACGGTCCCTAGAGAGATAAGGAAGAGTCCTACAATTTCAGGTTTCACAAAAATTGTCAAATTAGGCCAAAATCAAGGGTAAATTGGGTCCCGAGTTCTCTGGCCCGGATTAGGCGCGAGTCCATGATGTTCCTTCCTTAAATAGGCCTAACATACTCATCTTAAGCCCAATTAAGCATATGATACCTTGTTGCAAAGCTTATTAAGAGGCCCTTAATTTGGTCTAGGGTAAGGTCGGGATTAAAAAGCATAAATATCAGTTTACAGCCGCACAAGCCAGAGAGAGACGGAAATTAGACAACTTTTACAATCATTGTTTTTGCTTTTACATTATTGGGCTTAATTGCTAAACATTGTTAATTTTCGGATTTTTCACTCATCATGACGTTGTTGCCTTGCGCAGAGCATAACTAGAGCTACAGATATCGGATTTTGGTGATCTTCCTGTCCCTAGAAAGATAAGGCAGAGACCTACAATTTCAGGTTTTACAAGAATTGTCAAATTAGTCCAAAATCAAGGCTAAATTGGATCCCGAGTTCTCTGGCGCGGATCAGTGCGCAGTCCATGATATTCCTTCACTTAAATGGGCCTAACTTACTAATCTTAAGACCAATTAAGGCATATGATACCTTGTAGGAAAGCTTATTCAGAGGCCCTTAATTTGGTAAGGTCAGGATTAATAAGCATAAATAGCTGTTTAGAGGAGCACAAGCCAGAGAGACGGAAATTAGACAACTTTTACAATCTTTGTTTTTTCTTTTACATTATTGGGCTTAATTGGGCATAAGCTAAAAATTGTTAATTTTCGGATTTATCACTCATCCCCGACCTTGTTGCCTTCGCAGAGCACAACTAGAGCTACGAGATATCGGATTTTGGTGATCTTGTGTCCCTAGAAATATAAGGAAGTGGCCTACAATGTCGGGGTTTCACAAGAATTGTCAAATTAGGCCAAAATCAAGGCTAAATTGGTCCCGAGTTCTCGTGGATCGGTGCCAGTCCATGATGTTCCTTCACTTAAATGGGACTAACTTACTCATATTAATCCTTAATAATGCATATGATACCATGTTTGAAAGCTTATTCAGAGGTCCTTAATTTGTTCAAGGGATAGGTCAGGATTAATAAGCATAAATAGCAGTATACAGCCGCACAAGCTAGAGTGAGACGAAAATTTGACAACTTTTACAATAATTGTTTTTTCTTTTACATTATTGCGCTTAATTGGGCTTAATTGCAAAAAATTGTCAAATTTCGGGTTTTTCACTGATCCTTACCTTGTTGCCTTGCGCAGAGCATAACTAGAGCTACAGATATCGGATGTGGATCTTGCTTTCCGAGAAAGATAAGGAAGAGACCAACAATTTCTGTTTCCAAGAAATGTTAAATTAGGCCAAAATTAAGGCTAAATTGGGTCCCGAGTTCTGCTGCGGATCGGCACAACGGCATGATGTTCCTTCACTTAAATGGGCTAACTTACTTTTCTTAAGCCCAATTAAGGCATATGATACCTTTTTGGAAAGCTTATTCGTGAGGCCCTAAATTTGGTCTAGGGTTAGGTCGGATTAATCAAGCATAAATAACAGCTACAGCCGCACAAGCCATTGAGAGACGAAATTAGACAACTTTTACAATCATTGTTTTTGCTTTTACATTATTGGGCTTTAATTGCTAAACATTGTTAATTTTTGGATTTTTAACTCATCCACGACCTGTTGCCGCAGGAGCATAACTAGAGCACCTCGATATCTGGATTTTGGTGATTTGTTGTCCCTAGAAAGATAAGGAAGAGGCCAACAATTTCAGGTTTCACAATAATTGTCAAATTAAGCCAAAATCAAAGGTAAATTGGGTCCCGAGTTCTCCCATTGCGGATCGGGATGATCCATGATGTTCCTTCACTTAAATGGGCCTAATATACTCATCTTAAGCCAAATTAAGGCATATGATACCTTGTTGGAAAGCTTATTCAGAGGTACTTAATTTGGTCTAGGGTTATGTCAGGATTAATAAGCATAAATTGCAGTTTACAGCCGCACAAGCCACAGAGAGACAAAAATTAGACAACTTTTACAATCATTGTTTTTGCTTTTACATTATTGGGCTTAATTGTCAAACATTGTTAATTTTTGGATTTTTAACTCATCCAGACCTTGTTGCCTTGCTGCGAGCACAACTAGAGCTACAAAATATCGGATTTTGGTGATCTTGTCTGTCCCTAGAAAGATAAGAGAAGAGCCTACAATTTTCACAAGAATTGTCCAAATTAGGCCAAAATCAAGGATAAATTGGGTCCCGGAGTTCTCGCGCGGATCGTGCGGCGTTCATGATGTTCCTTCACTTAAATGGGCCTAACTTAAATATCTTAAGCCCAATTAAGGCATATTATACCTTGTTGGAAACCTTATTCAGAGGCCCTTAATTTTGGTCAAGGTTATGTCAGGATTAATAAGCATAAATAACGGTTTACGACCGCAGAGAGAGAGACGGAAATTAGACAACTTTTATAATCATTGTTTTTTTTCTTTTACATTATTGGGCTTAATTGGGCATAATTGCTAAAAATTGTTAATTTTTCGGATTTTTCACTCATCCTCGACCTTGTTGCCATGCGAGCATAACTAGAGCTACATATATCGGATTTCTGGGGATCTTCTTTGTCCCCCGAAAGATAAGGAAGAGACCTACAATTTCAGGTTTCACAAGATTTGTCAAATTAGCATAAAATCAAGGCTAAATTGGTGCACCGAGGTTCTCTCGCATGGATCGCGTGCACAGTCCATGATGTTCCTTCACTTAAATGGGCCTAACTTACTCATCTTAATCCCAATTAAGGCATATGATACCTTGTTGGGAAGCTTATTCAAAGGCCGTTAATTTGGTCTATTGTTAGGTCAGGATAAATATGCATAAATAGCAGTTTAGAGCCGCACAAGCCAGAGAGAGACGTAAATTAGACAACTTTTACAATCATTGTTTTTTCTTTTACATTATCGGCTTAATTGCTAAAATTGTTAATTTTTTGATTTTATCGACTCACCTCGACCTTGTTGCCTTGCGCAGAGCACTAACTAGAACTACAGATATTCGGATTTTGGTGATCTTGTTGTCCCTAGAAAGATAAAGAAGAGGCCTACAATGTCGTGTTTCAAAAGAATTGTCAAATTAGGCCAAAATCATGGCTAAATTGGGACCCCGGAGTTCTCTGGCGCGGATCGGTGCTCACCCATGATGTTCCTTCACTTAAATGGGCCTAACTTACTCATCTTAAGCCCAATTAAGGCATATGATACCTTGGTGGAAAGCTTATTCAGAGGCCCTTAATTAGGTCTAGGGTTAGGTCGGGATTACTAAGCATAAATAGCGGTTTACAGCCGCACAATAAGCTGTAGAGAGACGGAAATTAGACAACTTTTACAATCATGGTTTTTGCTTTTACATTATTGGGCTTAATTGCTAAACATTGTTAATTTTCGGATTTTTCACTCATCCCGACCTTGTTGCCTTGCGCGAGCATAACTAGAGCTCCAGATATCAGATTTTGGTGATCTTCTTTGTCCTCGAAAGATAAGGAAGAGACCTACAATTTCACAAGAATTGTCAAATTAGGCCCAAATCAAGGCTAAATTGGGTCCCGAGTTCTGCGCAGGATCGGTGCAGGTCCATGATGTTCCTTCACTTAAATGGGCCTAACTTACACATCTTAAGCCCAATTAAGTCATATGATACCTGGTTGGAAAGCCGTTCGGGGGGCGCCAAAAATTTGTGGGGGGGGGGGGGGGGAAAAAAAAAAAAAAATACTATTAAGCCGACAAAAACAAAAAAGAAAAAAAAAAAAAAAAATTTTAAAATTTTTTTTTTTTTTTTTAAATTATTGTGTTTTTTTTTTTTAATTATAAAAAATTTTTTAATTTTTATTTTTTATTCCTATTTTTTTTTTTTAAAAAAAATAAAATAAATTTTTGATCTTACTTTCCCTAGAAAGATAAGGAAGAGACCAACAATTTCGTGTTTCCAAGAATTGTCAAATTAGGCCAAAATCAAGGCTAAATTAGGTCTCGAGTTCTCTCTCATGGATCGCGCAGCATCCATGATGTTCCTTCACTTAAATGGGCCTAATTTACTTATCTTAAGCCCATTAAGGCATATGATGCCATGTTGGAAAGTTTATTCAGAGGCCCTTAATTTGGTCTAGGGTTAGGTCAGAATTAATAAGCAAAAATAGCAGTTTACAGCCGCACAACCCAGAGAGAGACGAAAATTAGACAACTTTTACAATCATTGTTTTTCCTTTTACATTATTGGGCTTAATTGGGCTTAATTGCTAAACATTCTTAATTTTTGGATTTTTCACTCATCCTGACCTTGTTGCCTTGCACAGAGCACAACTAGAGCTACAGATATCGGATTTTGGTGATCTTGCTGTCCCTTGAAAGATAAGGAAGAGGCCTACAATGTCAGGTTTCACAAGAATTTTCAAATTAGGCCAAAATCAAGGCTGAATTGGGTCCCGAGTTCTTTGCGGATCGGAGGCGGTCGATGATGTTCAGTCACTTAAATGGGCCTAACTTACTCATCTTAACCCTAATTAAGGCATATGATACCTTGTTGGAAAGCTTATTCAGAGGCCCTTAATTTGGTCAAGGGTTAGGTCAGGATTAATAAGCATAAATAGCAGTTTACAACCGCACAAGCCAGAGAGAGACGGAAATTAGACAACTTTTATAATCATTGTTTTTGCTTTTATATTATTTGGCTTAATTGCTAAACATTGTTAATTTTCAGATTTTTCACTCATCCTGACTTTGTTGCCATGCGCAGAGCATAACTAGAGCTACATATATCGGATTTTGGGGATCTTGCTGTCCCTAGAAAGATAAGGAAGAGACCTACAATTTCACGTTTCACAAGAATTGACAAATTAGCCTAAAATCAATGCTAAATTGGATCGCGAGTTATCTAGCACCGGATCGCGTGCAGTCCATGATGTTCCTTCACTTAAATGGGCCTAACTTACCCATCTTAAGCCCAATTAAGGCATATGATACCTTGTTGGGAAGCTTATTCAGAGGCCCTTAATTTGGTCCAGGGTTAGGTCAGGATTATTAAGCATAATTTGCAGTTTACAGCCGCATGCTTGAGAGAGACGGAAATTAGACAACTTTTACAATCATTGTTTTTTTCTTTTACATTATTGGGCTTAATTGCTAAACATTGTTAATTTTCGGATTTTTCACTCAACCTGGCCTTGTTACCTTGATCAGAGCATTACTAGAGCTACAGATATCGGATTTTGGTGATCTTGATGTCCCTAGAAAGATAAAGAAGAGACCTACAATTTCAGGTTTCAAAAGAATTGTTAAATTAGGCCAAAATCATGGGTAAATTGGGTCCCGAAGTTCTCGGCGCGGATCATTGCACATTCCATGATGTTCCTTCACTTAAATGGGCCTAACTTACTCATCATAAGCCCAATTAAGGCATATGACACCTTGTTGGAAAGCTTATTCAGAGGCCCTTAATTTGTTCTAGGGTTAGGTCAGGATTAATAAGCATAAATAGAAGTTTACAGCCGCACAAGCCAGAGAGAGACGGAAATTAGATAACTTTTACTATCATTGTTTTTGCTTTTACATTATTGGGCTTAATTGCTAAACATTGTTAATTTTCGGATTTTTCACTCATCCTAACCTTGTTGCCTTGCGCACGGCATAACTAGAGCTACAGATATCGCATTTTGGTGATCTTGTTGTCCCAAGAAAGATAAGGAAGAGACCTACAATTTTAGGTCTCACAAGAATTGTCAAATTAGGCCAAAATCAAGGCTTAATTGGGTCCCGAGTTCTCTGGCGCGGATCTGTGCGTAGTCCATGATGTTCCTTCTCTTAAATAGGCCTAACTTACTTATCTTAACCCCAATTAATGCATATGATATCTTGTTGGAAAGCTTATTCAGAGGCCCTTAATTTGGTCTAGGGATAGGTCAGGATTAATAAGCATAAATAGCGCTTTATAGCCGTACAAGCCAGAGAGAGATGGAAATTAGGCAACTTTTACAATCATTGTTTTTTCTTTTACATTATTGGGCTTAATTGGGCTTAATTTCTAAACATTGTTAATTTTTGGATTTTTCACGCATCCTGACCTTGTTGACGTGGGCAGAGCATAACTTGAGCTACATCTGATTTTGGTGATCTTGCTGTCCCTAGAATGATAAGGAAGAAACCTACAATTTCATGTTTCACAAGAATTGTCAAATTAGGCCATAATCAAGGCTAAATTGGGTCTCGAGTTCTCTGGCGCGGATTAGTGTGCAATCCATGATGTTCCTTCACTTAAGTGGGCCTAACTTACTCATCTTAAGCCCAATTAAGGCGTATGATACCTTGGTGGAAAGCTTATTCAGAGGCCCTTAATTAGGTCTAGGGTTAGGTCAGGATTACTAAGCATAAATAGCGGTTTACAGCCGCACAATCCAGAGAGAGACGGAAATTAGACAACTTTTACAATCATTGTTTTTGCTTTTACATTGTTGGGCTTAATTGCTAAACATTGTTAATTTTCGGATTTTTCACTCATCCTGACCTTGTTGCCTTGCGCAGAGCATAACTAGAGCTACGAGATATCGATTTTGGTGATCTTCGTTATCCTCGAAAGATAAGGAAGAGACCTACAATTTCACAAGAATTGTCAAATTAGGCCCAAATCAAGGCTAAATTGGGTCCCGAGTTCTCTGGCGCGGATCAGTGCACAGTCCATGATGTTCCTTCACTTAAATGGGCCTAACTTACACATCTTAAGCCCAATTAAGTCATATGATACCTGGTTGGAAAGCTTCTTCAGAGGCCCTAAATTTGGTCTAGGGTTAGGTCAGGATAAATAAGCATAAATAGCTATTTAGAGCCGCACAAACCAGACAGAGACAGAAATGAGACAACTTTTACAATCATTGTTTTTTCTTTTACATTATTGGGCTTTATTGCTAAAAATTGTTAATTTTCGGATTTTTCACTCATCCTGACCTTGTTGCCTTGCGCAGAGCATAACTAGAGCTACAGATATCGGATTCCGGTGATCTTACTTTCCCTAGAAAGATAAGGAAGAGACCAACAATTTCAGGTTTCCAAGAATTGTCAAATTAGGCCAAAATCAAGGCTAAATTAGGTCCCGAGTTCTCTGTTGCGGATCGGTCGCAGATCCATGATGTTCCTTCACTTAAATGGGCCTAATTTACTTATCTTAAGCCCAATTAAGGCATATGATGCCTTGTTGGAAAGTTTATTCAGAGGCCCTTAATTTGGTCTAGGGTTAGGTCAGGATTAATAAGCAAAAATAGCAGTTTACAGCCGCACAACCCAGAAAGAGACGAAAATTAGACAACTTTTACAATCATTGTTTTTCCTTTTACATTATTGGGCTTAATTGGGCTTAATTGCTAAACATTGTTAATTTTCGGATTTTTCACTCATCCTGACCTTGTTGCCTTGCGCAGAGCACAACTAGAGCTACAGATATCGGATTTTGGTGATCTTGCTGTCCCTTGAAAGATAAGGAAGAGGCCTACAATGTCAGGTTTCACAAGAATTTTCAAATTAGGCCAAAATCAAGGCTGAATTGGGTCCCGAGTTCTTTGGCGCGGATCAGTACGAAGTCGATGATGTTCAGTCACTTAAATGGGCCTAACTTACTCATCTTAACCCTAATTAAGGCATATGATACCTTGTTGGAAAGCTTATTCAGAGGCCCTTAATTTGGTCAAGGGTTAGGTCAGGATTAATAAGCATAAATAGCAGTTTACAACAGCACAAGCCAGAGAGAGACGGAAATTAGACAACTTTTATAATCATTGTTTTTGCTTTTATATTATTGGGCTTAATTGCTAAACATTGTTAATTTTCAGATTTTTCACTCATCGTGACTTTGTTACCATGCGCAGAGCATAACTAGAGCTACAGATATCGGATTTTGGGGATCTTGCTGTCCCTAGAAAGATAAGGAAGAGACCTACAATTTCACGTTTCACAAGAATTGACAAATTAGCCTAAAATCAATGCTAAATTGGATCGCGAGTTATCTGGCACGGATCAGCGTGCAGTCCATGATGTTCCTTCACTTAAATGGGCCTAACTTACCCATCTTAAGCCCAATTAAGGCATATGATACCTTGTTGGGAAGCTTATTCAGAGGCCCTTAATTTGGTCCAGGGTTAGGTCAGGATTATTAAGCATAATTTGCAGTTTACAGCCGCACAAGCCAGAGAGAGACGGAAATTAGACAACTTTTACAATCATTGTTTTTTCTTTTACATTATTGGGCTTAATTGCTAAACATTGTTAATTTTCGGATTTTTCACTCAACCTGGCCTTGTTACCTTGATCAGAGCATTACTAGAGCTACAGATATCGGATTTTGGTGATCTTGCTGTCCCTAGAAAGATAAAGAAGAGACCTACAATTTCAGGTTTCAAAAGAATTGTTAAATTAGGCCAAAATGATGGGTAAATTGGGTCCCGAGTTCTCTGGCGCGGATCATTGCACATTCCATGATGTTCCTTCACTTAAATGGGCCTAACTTACTCATCATAAGCCCAATTAAGGCATATGACACCTTGTTGGAAAGCTTATTCAGAGGCCCTTAATTTGTTCTAGGGTTAGGTCAGGATTAATAAGCATAAATAGAAGTTTACAGCCGCACAAGCCAGAGAGACGGAAATTAGATAACTTTTACTATCATTGTTT
>JAUPTC010002537.1:0-11668 GCA_030762895.1 Sophora flavescens
GCCATCCATCCTCAAGAGGATTCTCTCATAAATGGGACTACAATCGTACTTCTCCTTTGATGGACTGAGTCACATATTTGATGTCACCTGGATAATATCACTTGCACTTCAAACTCTTATGAGGACATGGAGGACTTCGAAGATGTACTTCAAAGGATCCATTCGAGAAATTAGCCAAGTGGTGTGATATAAACATGTACCGCCTTAGTCTTCCTCTGAGGTCCACACTTGAGTACACAAACAATTTTACTGGACACACAAACTTACTCGGGATAGTAAATTGCATGTTCCTCCTCAGCCAGATTCATCATAAAGAACCTGACAATTTAACAGGTCAGGTAATATAATAGAGTAGTAACAAAGTGATACCCTTTTGGGTAGTGCAAACACATCGTGGGATTCATTAAATATGCCTTCATATTTTGTCAAAGGCTTCTCGACAAATTATCATCCCATCTTTGATTATCTTCTTATAGAGTTTAGATTACTCTGTCATGCAAGTCAAATTTGCAATGAAGCTGCATGGTCATAGTTCAACCCTTCCAAGAAAACCCCTTACTTCTCGCCTATTCTAGGTGAGTATAGTCACGTATTGCTTTTACCTTGTTTATCCACTTATTCCTTCACCGACAACCAAGCCAAGTAAATTCCTCCGCGGATGCACCCAAAGTACATTTTGTGGCCGAGACGCAACTCACTTCCTTAACGCCAATAACTTTCGCAAAACTACATGGCTTTCTTCTTCCTGACTTAGCCACTACATCATCAACATATACTCACCTCCTTATGCATCATATCATGGAACAATGCTATCATACACGTTGGTAAGGGGCCCGAGATTCCATGAATCCAAAAGGCATCACTTTGTAACAAAAAGTTCCCACAGGTATAAAGTTGCTCTCTTGGGTCATCATCCACGAGGATCGCAGACCGAATACCAGACCATGAAATAAAACCTATGACTCTCAAGGTCAGTCCGTCTCTAAGGACATCAATATGAGGGTAGTGGAAATCATCCTTTGGACTCGGCTTTATTGAGATCTCTAGTCCATGCACATTTTTGATCTTCCATCCTTCTTTAAATTGGAACAATATTAGCTACCCATTCCGGCGTGTCGCTACTTCCGTTAAAGCCAATTTCTAATTACTTGGTACTTCTTCCCTTGATCATCGCTGACATCTCAGAGATGCATCCTCCTTAATTTTTGCTTCTTTGGAACCACATAAGGTATAAGGAATCTTATGATGCTATTCGTGATCTAAACCTGGTATATCTAGAGGACCAGGAAAGCGTGCAGATAATTCTTTTCTTTTTTTTTGAATAGAACAACCATTTCTTCACGCTCAAAGTATCCACCATTTTTCAACTCCTTTTGTCTTCTCGGTTCCCTATGACACTTTTCAACTCATATTCGAGCTAATCCGCTTCACAAATCGTTTCACCCCAATATGAATTCTTCAATCTTCTTCTTACTCATCGGATTCAAGGTTGTATTCATCAACTACTTGTGAGGGAATCAATAAATGAGTTTTCAAAGTCCTTAGAGGTAAATCTTATAGTGAAGTATTCTAAGAGTTCAGCATGATAAGTGTAGGCAAAGTTCTTCATGAAATAAGCTAAACAAAGTGGTAAGAAATGAAAGAGAGAGAAAAGCACCATGGAACCAAAAGGAAAACACTGTGAGATAGTGCTCATTCTTATTATGTCTCAAACAAAGTAAACATCAATTTCAAATTTAGTACTATAAGATGGGGTCATCATAAATAAAATCAACAAACGGTCTGAATAGCCAATTAACGAGAAATTCATTGCTAGCGGGAGATAGATGACATGGTTCTCGTCCATCTCCTCTTCAAGTGTCCAAACATAGTGAAGGAGGAAAACGCTTTTAGGGCCAGTAACCGTCAACTCCATGGAAAGTCTCCTGGCGGGAAAAGATAACTTTCTCTCATCATCTTCTTCTTTCTTTTCTAGAGTCTTGAATTTCATCTTTTCTCATATAGGTTGAGACCCCAATACCATCATTCCTATACTCACACATGCTTCAAATTGGTTGAGATCCCTTGAGCTTAGGCCCAAGCCTTTTCCTTTGATACCCATTCTTTTCCATGACGATTACTACTGCACTCACATTCTCCATGGCTCACAATTTTCTTGTTTTCCGGTTAACTCTCAAACTACCAAAATCACCCATTTGTCAAACTTTCTACACAAAGTTTTAAGGCGGCTTGTCAGACAATTTCCTTTCACCACGCTGGATGACCAGGACCATCTTGAATATATTTCAAACAACGATTCAAAGGTGATTAACACTTGCTTCAGGAAATCCAGGCCCCCAGGAAGCATAGTATCAGTCTGGTTGGATCTATGACCTGAAAGAGGACATAAAACAACTAGGCCTTTGTTGAGGGCGAGTTTCTCCCCTAAGATTCTCTTGCAGTCCCATCAAAGGCTCAGACAATCATTTTCTTGTAGTGTCAAATCCGCCATGCTTATGTTTAGTTGTCGAGAGTGGACATTGGAACCATATTCATGCGGAACCACCATCAACAGAACCTTTGCAATCACAAACCATTTACACTTTAGGTTGTCTATCTTTGTTACTGGGGATTTATAAGCCACTTCATCTTCCAGAAAGTAATCATGTTGACATGCCACCGAAAGTCCACCATTACCATATTCTGAGGACGCGAGGCACAGACACTTCATTCAACACCTAATAATGCTTTACGGATGCGACTCGATGTCAAGGAAAAGCGATAAGATATCCTTGCCTGAAGTTTTTTTATTTGTTCTACCCACACAATATTCAATTTCTTCAGTCTTCAAATCTCTTACTTCTTCTTTTCCTTTCCTTAATCCAAGTTTCCACTATAGTTCATACATCATTTTTTCGACAAAACTACAAAGGTCGCTTGCTCCTTTGAGACTCCATTCTGGGCAATATTAGTAACCGGAGCGCTGAGGTCTCTCCCCAGCTCCAGCTAGTTCAACCTACAGTTCATAATCATGGTACAAATATTATCAACATAAGCAAAGAGTTGGCTATTCCCCTTATACACCTACGGGGAGGTCAAGCTTTGTTCATGGGTGGTACTCGAGAACTTTTTTCTATTGACTTCCTCGAACACCCGATTAAGCTTGAATCACCCCGATGTGAGTAATCCTGAACCGGAACCTTAAATCCCAACAAGTTTAAGTCGCCATGCCCTTGCCCACGTAGAAAGTCACACCTTAGATCTTTGGCGATTTCTAATCTATAAAGAATTCTTACCGTGCAAAATTGGTTGTATCCTATTTTTAGTTCTTCGAAGATCTTTTGCATTGGCATTCATGATCCAAGAGACGTTTCCCGATTTGGGGACCACTCTTACCTCCAAATTGTTCACCCGATTTCCCTCATTATGATTCAGGATTGGATTCTTAACAATACATGAAGTTTAACCTCTTCTTGAACCCTAGCTTCCTACTAACAATCAACTTTCTCAACGCTTGTCTTGCTCAATCACCGATAGAATGTCCCTGTGACATCCATATGATACTCGAAAGTTTACGATTGTACGAGGGAAATGGGGTTCTAGGGGATGTCACAGGGTTCTCTTCAACTAAGTGGCGGTCAAGCAATTGACTAGAATAATCCCATTAGAGGTGGACAATTTCGGGAAGGGGGTAGATTTGGATTTTGCAAAGCGTTTCTTGGTTTTGGAATTTGGGGAGCAGAGGATAGTTTGGGTGGTTTGTTAAGGGGGTGCAGGATGGGTAGCGTTTGTGTATGATAGCGGCAAGGTTATATGTTTGAGGCAGGAATATTGTTGATTTGGTTTGTAGGGTGAGTGTTGGTTTCAGAAGATGATTGTAACGTTAAAGTGGGGTTTAGTGTCGATATGGAATATGTGGTTAGTGGTTATATGGTACTTGGTATTGAGGATTGAACCTGTTGGCATTTGTACACAATTAGCCACTCCCACTTCTTTCTTATTTGGTTGGAATCCTTGGGATGCCTTCCTTAACATCAGTCACGGAAGCTTTCAATTTTCATTGATTCTATCTTTCGCGCGATCGTCAGAATATAGGCTTCGCCACCATGGCCACTTTATAAGGGTGCTCGAGGGTTCCTAAAGAAGTAAGAGGACATTTTTATAGTTTCAATGGGGGTTGAACGTCAGTGAACTCTTCTCCACCTGTGCATATTGCTTGGAAGTGGCTCCTCATTTCTTTTTTGCATTGTAGTGAATTGTTCGACTACCCTGAGCTGCATCCAGAGTTGAACTTTGCGATACATGACCAAGTCGGTCAATTTTTATCCATAGCGAGATCTTGGAATGGTCAATGGAGATACCATTCTAAGGCGAGGCTATCAAACTCTCATGGAAAAAGTTGAGTATGAATTTGTCATCTCGATTAAATTGCCATCTTGGTAGAAACGATGAGGAAATGTTGGATTCCCCCTCCATCGTATTTGGAAAAAAATCAGGGAATCTTGAAGTCCTTGGAGATCAACATCTATGGGAAGAAAGTTCTTCTATTTGAAGAGGGCAGTAGGTAATTGGACCTTGATTGCTTTATTTGTTTGTCGTTCCTCTCATCCATTCATCTTCATCTTAGTCCACACCATCCCGAACTCACTGAGAGATTTGTGAGTAGATACATGGGAGGTTGCTCCCATGTGGGAGTCAAGGTATAGCTTGAGGAAAACTTCTGATAGGCATTTTAAAAGGGGGGTATCCTTCTCCAATGGGAAGTGTTATTGGGTCGTGTGATGTGTCCGGCCGTGGGGCCAAATTTTCCATGAATGACTCCAGGTAAGCAATGTTGAAAACATGTGTCCAACCATGAGACTGCCTAGCCGGAGTTCATTTGCATCTCTGTTAGCACTAAGTATGCCGAGAGATTCCCCATATATTCCAGAGATGGCTTAATCTGCTTGAAGTTTATTATTTCCATTTATCTTCCCTCTCACTTCATTATTTCTGAGCTTGGTTTCTTGCCCTCTCAGACACATTGCATAGCCATCCGGTCAGATGCGCATTGAACTGGTTTGATTATTGTCACCTTTCCTAGTCGAGAATGGTTCCGGTAGCTAAAAGTAGGTGATTCAGCATCCAGAATTGCATTATAACCCAAAATTTTTGTGTGTAGATTCGCTAATGGGACCCCGATGGGTTGAAACCTGAGTTTTGCATGACATGCCACCTTCCATTATAATATATTGACTATTAGATTTGCACAATATTGAATATGTCATTTAGGTTTAGGCGGTGCATGTGGCCTCTATTTTGGGGAATATTCCCCTCAACAGTATGCCATGACAAGTTATGCTATGAGATAGAGAGAAGAGAAAGAAAAGGCACGTTACTTGTCCTAGCGGGTAAAACCTATGGATGGACACACACCTAGGTCAGGACTCTAACCCGGTGCCACTAGGTTTAGCTCTATTAGTGAAAATTGGAGGACGGTGCAGACCTCTAAAATCATGGTCCCCAGATTGCCCTTATAAGGATCAGAGTTCATGAATCAGCCCGCGTAGGATAAACCCTCCTCATGTGACTATTCCATATCACCTGGCGACAATCGAGTGGTGAACAGACAAGTATCCAGTGAGGTAAAAGACCTTCCGATGACAATGTCGAGGCACCCCTAATCCTTGGGTTTTTTGGTGCTTTCGGGTATAGAGCTAAGATGTAGTATATGTATAGTGATGTGTGTAGAAGGGGGCATACAAAGCCAGCAACACTTAAAAATAAAAATAAAAGAGAAAAGCCACAATAAAATACCAGAAACAAAAATATAGGTATATAAAATGGTTATAAGTCATCTACCTATTGTTAAAATATAGGAAGAGAAAAGAAAAGGAGGAGAAAATAAAAACATTGTTAAATGGAAACATATCCAAGAATAACATATAGTTAAAATGTATAGACAATAATTTTTCTCCATTTAAATAAAAGGAAAACCCAAACAAAAAGGATAATCCAAACAAACATCACTAAAATAAAAAACATTTTTTTAGTTTTGTCATTTAATTATTGTAAGGAAGAAAAACAACAAGATATAGCCATAAAAGGTAAAACAAATAAGCTACAAGTTATTAAAATTTCTAAACCAATTTTTCGAATGGTCACTTTCTTAAAAGGTTCCCAGTCGTAGTCGCCATCATGCGACCAAAAAGAAAAGTTGTTTTTCTTTAGAGAATGAACAGTGGAGTCGCCACCGATCAGTGCGATTTTACATCATGTTTCATGTGCACTTTCGCGATCATTTTCATATAGTTTAGGCATGATTAGTTGATTTTTGTTAGTTTTTCTTCGAACAGGGTGAAGGGGTTTCTTGGTGTTGTTTGCGGAATTTGGGGAAAATGCTCGTAAATTGCCTAGATGGAGCTTTTGATGGAATAGAAGGTTAAAAGTGAAGAATATGAGCTGCATGCAGCCTATCACGGCCATGATCAAGCAATCGTAGCAAAAAAGTCGGTCGCTATCGCCTGGGTCCCGTGATGCCTATCACTGAGCCGTGACAATCCAGAGAGGAAAAAGTCAAGCTGTCAGGCTAATGGCGACACCCCTCACTACCGGATGGCAAGCGCTTGGTGGAGACAGGCTATCACGGGCTCGCCGTGATACACATCACACGGGTGACGAAGCCAGCACTGATCACCGCCCAGCCACGTGATGAAGCTCACGGCCGTGACACTCCAGATTTGAAAGTGCGCCCATTCGTTTCGCGCCACGGCCTGGTCGGATGGTCCGCCACGCCGCAGACGCGTGGCCTCCCTCATAAAAAAGCAAAGGCGTAATCGAGATAAAAAAAGACTTTTGGCATCGGAACAGATTGTAGATCTTTTAGAATCCTTATTCTGGGCCTGCCGTCTCTCTTCTCTTTTTCTTTACTTAGAATTAGATGAATTGATTGTTCATTTTGTCAAGGGATTGATACGAACTAATCCCCTTGTCTAAGGGATCAATGAAGCCACCCATGGCTAAGTATAGGTTCTGTGATGCTAGCTCTCCTTAATTCAATTCTGTTTTTCAATTCTATTTCGTTGTGTTGATCATATGCTTGCACGATTAACTAGTTAAACGTGTTGAGGCTGATCGGCGATTCGCGTTTTAGAACTTGAATTGGGATCATCGATCGAGTATTGTGCGAGAGTGAGTAGAGATCTGTGCAACCTTATAGGAACAAGAATTAATAGATTTAATGATTAGGGTTAGGACCTAGTAAGTAATTAACCCAAATCGTTGAATACGCCCTATTGAGCCCGGCATCGAATTGAGGAGAAATTGGGGGTCCCTTGACATTAAAATTGAACCTAGGGAGGATCACATACTGGTACTATGCATGATTGCAGGTGGATTTGTAACCTTAGATGCCTTTAATTCAGATTTCATGACATATCGTTAATTGATTTGTTAATTTGATTGCGATCCTATTTTTCTCCAATCTCAAACCACTTTTTGTTACTTGACCAAACGCATCGAACTTATCGCAATTAGTTGAATCTGGTAACCCATCCTTGTATTCGACCTCGTAAATTCTTACCGTATTTTATTACTTCACTTCGACCTGAAATGACACTTGCCGGGGACTCAAAAAGTTTTTGGCGCCGTTGCTTCAGATTGCTCAACTAATTTTCCGTAATTTTAGGAAATTTGATTGTTTGTTGCTTTTATTTTTATTTTTCTTGTTATTTATTTATTTTTACTCCTCTCTATTTCTTTGATTCCAGTTGTATTGCCGTGTTTTTGTATGCAGGTACCCTTCCACAAGAAGACTTGTTATTGATTCAAGATCACGCAGGACCGAGGCGAGATTAAGGAAAGAAGCCGGAGGAACGGAAGAGACTTGAAGGAGTTAAAATAGAGGGCATGATTAAGAAAACCCTCCTCTTCCTCCTCTCTGCAAGCCTCTCTTGAGTACGATCTACCAAACTTGAGGATGGTGGCTCGCCTACCGTGAGGAAACCTGGGTCACGAGACTCCTTGTAGTGGAAGGATGCGTCACAGGGCAAATTTAGCAGAATCGTTTGATGGCAGTGGCAAACAAGACCTCATAGACACTTCACTCTCTTGAAGCCTCGTGACTTACAGAAGACAAGAGGAGTCTCACAAGATGAGTTTCGTCGAGGCTTTTCCCTCTCTCTCTCTGGTGGATACCGCTTGCATTGGGTTGACACTTGGATAGGATTAGATCGAACCGGGAGCAAATTGCACAGAAGTTCCTAACCAAATATTTTCCTCCTCGGTGAAGCGGCACAAAAAGCAAGTAGCCATCACATCATTCAAGCGAGATTCCGAGGATGAAACCTACAATGAAGCGTGGGAGAGGTACAATGGGTTATTGAGAAGATGTCCTCGGCGTTCCTTGACCCGGGCTCCAAAGTTCAGGATTTCTTTAATGGGTTGAGGGGACGCTACCAGATGAATTGTGATGCAGTTGGCGTTCTTTTTCATATTTCCCAGCTGAGGACGGGTGGGCATTATTGGAAAAGATGTCATATAATGATTACAACCGTGGCAGGAAACCTCAAGTGGAATCGCCGTTCACCGAGTGGAAGCCATTCTCGGGAGCAAAACAGACCGTTGAAGATGCGACGCGGCTTCTTTCGAGAACAAAAAGGTTAATGTGATACACAGGGATGCCTCCGGTTGTGACAATTGAAACGGAGATCATGACACTCATATTTGTCCCCTAAACCTCTCAGAACATGTGGACTCATGCCACAACTTATGACACGTGCCCCGTAACAACCATCGTGAGAAATGCATGTAACGACTACAAATGTAATCGAATAAGGGGTATATAAGGAGGAGACCATCCGGTTCCCGCTTGAGTAATGCCACGTGGTGGTCAATAGGCAACAACAACCTCAACAGTGGTCCGAGGTCAAACATTGGGATTCAGCAGCTGAACACTCAAGAGAGTTCTTCCCGGACTAATCAATTGCAAATAACAGAGATAGTGGAAGACAATCGTGGAGTTGGCTTTTGAGAAGATGAGTCAATATAGGAGAAATTGTCAATCAACACAAGCACTGCCATTGACAAGTTGGCGACTCAACAGGTCGGCAATTCAGAATCTTGAGACGCAGATAGCTCATTGCACAAGAACTAAATGAGCGCTCCAGGCACTCTCCCGTGTGATACCGAGAACAACCCTAAGAACAATGCAATGCCGTAACAACTAGAGCTGTAGAGTGTTGAATCTAACATGGGTGCAACTAGTTCTCGGGAAGTTGAGGTCTCAAAACCACCACATGTTGAGGAAGAACACCCAGAAAGAAGAGGAGTTGGCGAGAGGCAAGGCACCGAAAGGGGAGGTTAAAGCTTCAGAGATGAAGAGTCCGTAGAAAGAAGTTGGCAGAGCCCAGGACCTCCCTTGCCTACATGAAGGTACCATATCCCGAAAGATTGAAGAAGCCTCTACAGATAAACAGTTCAGAAATTCCTTGATGTCTTCCGCAAACTTGATCAACATTCCATTTGCGGAAGCCCTGAACAAATGCCATCTTATGCCCGATGAGGAAGGAGCTTTCCGAAGCCGGAAAATAGTGGACGAGGAAACGGTTGCTTTGACCGAGGAGTGGAGTGTCCTTGAGAGAAAACTCCCTCCAAAGTTGAAGGATCCTGGTTCCTTTTCGATACCTTGCACTATCGGGGAGATGAATATAGGGAAGGCGTTGTGTGATCTAGGGGTAAGCATCAACTTGATGCCCCTGCATGATAAGAGTCGGGGATCAAGGAAGCCAAGGACACGGATGTCGTTCCAACTAGCCGATCGCTTCTATAAAATATCCTTATGGGGTGGTCAAGATCTGCTAGTGAAGGTGGACAAATTCATATTCCAGCAGATTTTGTGGTGCTGGAGATGGATGAAGACGCCGAGATCCCTTCATATCGGGGAGGCCTTCTTCGCCACAGGGTGTGCTGATTCATGTGCAACAAGGGAAGCTCACCCTCCGCTGCAAGATGAGAATGTAGTCTTCAATGTCTTTGAAGCAATGAAGCACCCCGCCGGAGAGGTCGGATGTGTATCGAGTGGATGTGGTGGATAGTATTGTCAAGGAAAAGACCACTAGAGAAGCCCATGGTTCTTCACTTGCACAAGTGTTGGTAAATCCCATGATGATAGTGATTGAGGAAGACCCTTGGGGGATGAGGACTATCTTGAGTGCTTGAAACATGGAAGCCTTACCAAGTCTCCCAAGGGATGAATATGCAAGGGAGAAGCTCAACAAGGAAGGAAATGAGGAAGATGGCAAGACACCGGAGTTGAAGCAACTCCCAACCCACTTAAGGCATGCACTCGGGGAGAAGGACAACATCCGGTGATCATTAGCAATGCCTTTGAAAAAGGATGAAGAGGAGAAGTTTGAGAGTTCTTAGGAACACAAACCCCTATTGGGTGGAAGATTTCGACCTAAATGGTATAAGCCCTTCCCTATGCATGCCATAAAATCTCGATGGAGGATGGTTATAAGTCGTGGTTCAACCACAAAGACGGCTAAATCCCATCATGAAAAGAAGTATGTAAGGAAGTGATTAAGCTTTTAGATGGAATCATCTACCCAATCTCGGGATAGCAATTGGGTTAGTCCCATTCATGTGGTCCCAAAGAAAGGGGAACAACCGTGGTGGTCAATGAAAACAATGAATTGATCCCCAACAAGGACCATCACGGGGAGAGTTTGTATCGATCTGAGAAGACTCAAATGAAGCAACAAGAAAGGATCACTTCCTCTCCCCTTCATTGATCAAATGCTTGAGAAGTTAGCCGGATACCAGTACTATTGTTTCTTGGATGGTTATCCGCTATAATCAAATTGTGGTGGATCCTCAAGACCAAGAGAAGACGGCCTTCACTTGTCCCTATGGAGTCTTTGCCTACAGGAGGATGCCTTTGGATTGTGCAACGCCCGCTACTTTCCAAATAGTGCATGCTTTCTATTTTCTCGGACATGGTGGAGAGATGGATTGAGGTGTTAATGGATGACTTCTCGTCTTTGGTACCTCATATGACAATTGCTTGAAGAACCTGACTTTGTGTTTAAAGGTGCCAAGAGACTAACCTTGTGCTCAATTGGGAGAAAAATGCCCTACGGTCAAGGAAGGTATAGTCTGGGCACAAAATCTCCCAAAGGGGGATTGAGGTTGATAAGGCAAAGATTGAGTTGATTGAGAAGCTTCCCCACCAACCAATGTAAAGAGGGTGAGGAGTTTTTTGGGGCATGCCGGGTTCTCACGAGATTCATCAAGGACTTCTAAAATCGCAAGGCCGCTTAGACCTTTCGGGAAGGAGGTATCTTGAATTAATGCTTCTGTTTAAATGCCTTCACTATTCCGAAAATATGTTGTCACGCACCCAATCACCGCACCAATTGGAATTTGCCATTTGAAATCATGTGTGATGCTAAGTGATTATGCAGTGGGGCTGTTTTGGGGATAAAGAGTGGAAAAATTAGCTCATGTCATTTACTATGCAAGTAAAGTTTTGAATGAGGCACAAGCTAATTATTCCACCACTAAAAAGAACTACTTACGTGGTTTTTTCTTTGGATAAGTTTAAATCCTACGTTGTGGGTCTAAGATTGTTGTTTTCACTGATCATGCGGCTATAAACACTGATGACAAAACAAGAGGCCAAACCTAGATTAATTGGGTGGATTCTTCT
>JAUPTC010002538.1:0-11651 GCA_030762895.1 Sophora flavescens
TTTCTGGACCTTTTCTTTTTATTTGATTTTTATTTCTGAAATTTAAAAAATTAAAAAAAAATCAAAAATTTCTTTTCCTTCTATTGTATCCATCTCTCTGTGTGTTATATGCAAAGATCTCTAAGTCTTGGGAGCCTTAGTGAGATTGATCCGGAGATCGAGAGGACCTTCCACCGACGTAGAAGACTACAAAGAGAGGAAGAAAGGTTGAGTCCCTTTCCATTCATGGCGAATCAACCGGATACAAAGCCTTTGAAGGACTACGCAGCCCCAAATGCGAGAGGCTTGCGAACTGGGATTGCAAGGCCAGAGATTGAGGCGGAAAACTATACCATACCGCCCATGCTAATCAACATGATTAGGCAACATCAATTCGGAGGATTGCCTTCGGAGGACCCGACCGATCATATAGAAACATTCTTAGAGTTCACCGATGCAATCAGGATTAATGGAGCCTCAGTCGATGTTGTGCGTTTGAGATTGTTCCCCTCATCTCTCACTGGAAAGGCGAAGGCCTGGCTTAAGCAAATCCCCGCTAACACTTTGACCACTTGGGACCAATTGGAGCAGGCGTTCTTGGAGAAATTCTTCCCTCCATCCAAGACGGCCTACATAAGAACCCAGATCACCGGCTTCTTCCAGAAAGACGGAGAATCATTATCGGAAGCCTGGGATCGTTACAAGGGACTGCTGGAGTCGTGCCCACATCACGGACTCGAGAGGTGGTTAATAGTGAACACCTTCTATAACGGATTGGACTACTCTTCGAAGGTGTCACTAGATTCTGCAGCCGGTGGAGCGTTTATGAATAGGCCTCTCACTGAGGCATTCAACATCATCGAGAATGTCGCCACCAACTACCACCAATGGGGATCCGAAAGAGGTAATAACCCGAACAAGATTTCGGGGGGTAAGTTTGAGGTAAATAGCACAGATCTTATTATGTCAAAGATAGACTCACTTAATAAACATTTTGATCGGCTGGAAAGAGCTAATGTGAGTGCATTAGGTGCTACTAACCTTGTTTGTGAGATTTGTTGAATGCAGGGAAATGACATGATGGGATGCCCACATGGATCCGGCGCTTCGGGTGAACAAGTGAACTCTTGTAACAACTACTATGATACGAACCCGAAGCTGCCCAACTATGCTCCCCCAAATCCCTACAACCAAAGAAGGAACAACCCTTACCTCTCCTACGGCAACTACAGCAACACGCTCAACCATGAGTTCCAAGAAGGTCAAGGTAATAAGAGAACCACACCGGGGTACCCTCAGGTACAAAGATCTAAACTCGAGACTTTATTTGAAAGTTTTGTCGAAACTCAGACAAAACAGAATGAGGAGTTTAGACAACAAGGAAGGGCAGTGAGTGAGGCAATAAAGGATCTAGCATCTAAGGTAGACAACTTAGCAACTCATAACAAGATGCTAGAAACCCAGATTGCCCAACAAGCCAGCACGTACTCGAGACCTAAGGGTGCATTCCCGGGGCAACCCGAAGCAAATCCCAATGAGCATTGCAATGTCATACACTTGAGGGATGATAAGCTTGGGGTGGGGGTAGCTGAAATGGACGTGGAACCGGAGGAGGACACGAACGAAAAAGAAGAGCCAGAACCGAAATATGTCCCTCCACCACCGTACCAACCCCCGATACCTTTCCCACAGAGGTTGGTCAGGAAAAAGCAAGTAGATGTAGAGACTAAAATGCCTACTAAACTGAAAGACCCAGGTAGTTTCTCCATCGCTTGCTCGATTGAACAAGTGCAAATTGACCAAGCCTTATGTGACCTAGGGGCTAGTGCGAGCTTGATGTCCCTCACTATCATGGAAAGGTTGGGAAGCAAAGAGTTGAGACCATTCAAATTCCCCTTACAAATTGCGGATGGCTCAACTAGGACTCCTCTAGGCATACTAGAGAATGTTCCTGTAAAGGTAGGGAAAATTCTCATCCCTACCGACTTCCTGGTATTGGACATGAAAGGGAATTCTAAATTCCCCATCATTTTAGGAAGGCCATTCTTGGCAACCGCTGGAGCATTAATAGACGTAAGGAATGGCAAACTCTCTCTAAATGTAGAGGAAGGTAGGGTAAATTTTCAGTTGATTAACTCTTGTAACAACCCTCCTTTTGAGAGCCATGTGTGCAGAATTGATGTAACGTCTCCAGCGGTAGAGAGAAAGAACTTAGCATGGAGCAACCCCAAAGATATGCATGGTTGGAGATGCACCCAGTGGTGAAGTTGGAATTGCTGTCCATGCAGAAACAATACTTCCGCCGGGAGGAAGGAAGGCTAGGAAGCTCCGAGAGAAAAGAGCAAAGCGGAAGCGTTACTGGCCGTATGAGCAGAAACGGCTATTTGAAGGAGCTCCATGGAAAAGAAGTGTTCCTGCACTTCTACGCCCAGCCGACCCCGGTTGACTTGAGGAAGTATGGTCAAGCTTAAGACCATAAATAAGCGCTTCTTGGGAGGCAACCCAAGTTTTCTTTCCCTTTTTCCTTTTGTTTTTGATTTAACCTCTTGAATAATTTGAGAAGATCAAGAGGCAAAAATATCATTAATAGGTTTGTCTAGTGTTTTCAGGTTGAGAAAGAGAAGAAGAGCATAAAAAATAAAGTCAGAGGCCATCACGCCCTGGCCGTGACAGTGGTCACGGCCGTGATGAACTAAACAAGAGCACAGAGAGCATCACGGCCTAGCCTGACAACCATCACGGGCGTGATGAGTAGGATGCCAAGATCAGAGAGCATCACGGCCTAGCCGTGATGTAGATCACGGCCGTGACAGGGCAACTCCTGAGGATCAGAAACGATCACGGCCTGCCCGTGATAAGCCTCACGGCCGTGATACAATTTCTACCCAAGTTTTGACTGGAATGTGAAGCCAACACCCACTACCGACTCGGTAAGTTGTTCCATTTTTCTCCTCTCTCCGACTTGATTATTTACATTGGAGACAATGTAAGTAATCAAGCTTGGGGTGGGGGTATTTATTTTTGCATTTGCATTGTTGCATTCATGTTGCATTCACATAGGCTTAGATTGGTATGATCACATTCTCTAGATTTCCCCTCACTTAGAACATGCATCCGATTGTAAAAACTTGGAGCCAAATGAATTGAGATAGTGAATTTTGAACCCAATTTTTCATTATTCTTGTGATATGGCTAAAAATAAAAATTCTTGAGATAATCATTTGATAGTTGATAATTAGCATGTGGTTCCTTAAACTTGTGTACCTCACTGATTTTTGAACTACTAAATGTAAGATTTTGAGCCAAAAGGGGTATTCACTAAATCTACCCCATTTCTTGTGCTAGAGTGTTGTAATTCCTCTTGGACTGTATTTTCTAGAACTTGACTTGAAACCATTTCAAAACTTAAAAATTTCTGAAAACATTTTTGGAAATGATTGAGGCACTAGGTATTTTTCCGGCCTCCCGAGCTTTGAATGATAAATGCTACCCCTTAGTTGCCCAATTTTGAGCCTAAAGATAAAATACTTTTCTTGGTACCTTGAATTGCTTTGATAAATAATGCTTGGTATGGCACCTTTTAAAGTATTACAAAAAGGGTGATTGGTAGTTGGAAAAAGTATGGGAAGAAAAAGCTAGAAAGTAATTTCTCTTGAGCTATAAATCTCCTCTTCTCCAAACAAATGAAAATGAAATAAACACATAGAAAAAAAAAATGGAGAAGGGGATGACAAAGAAAGTGAGAAATGAAAAAAAAAATTAAATGAAGGAAGAAAGGTGGAAAAGTAAACCAAAGTCCAAAAAGGGGTATTTTAGAAGGTGTCATACTTTGTAATGTTTGATAATCTGTCTAGCCTTCTTGAAATTCCCTTTCCTTGATTTTCCCACCTAATAATAAATCCCATGGCCACATTACAACCAAAGGAAAAGACCTCTTGATTCTTAAGTGTTTTCATAAATAAAGTAGAGATTTGGTTAATAGTCAAGCCTATGGTAAAATACTTTCCTTGAGGAAATGGAGTGAATTGTCATAAACCCTAAAACACTTGAGTGAGGTGAGATGAGTGCCCAAATCAGTGAGGACATGAACTTGAAAAAAAAAACCTAAGCTTCTAATTGGACTTGAACTTGATTATCTCTTGAATGCTTATTAAAAATGCCTATTACTTGGATTAGATTCTAGGGTTCTTAGTTCACTATCCATGTTTTGATTGATATATCTTATGGCCTGAGTAATTGCTTGAGGACAAGCAAAGTTTTAAGCTTGGGGTGATTTGATGAGTGTGATTCCACCTCATCTTTGTCTATCATTTTGCATGCATTTTCATGTAGTTTAGGCATATTTTTATTAGATTTTAGGTTAATTTTCCTTTGGAACGGGTAAGGCGGTTTTCGTGTGTTGTTTTGCAGATATCAAGGGTAAATTGCTCAAGATCAACCATGATGAAGTTTGGATGAAGATGGAGCTTTAAAACTGAAGAAAATGAGCCAAACAGAGCCCATCACGGCCTAGCCGTGATGCCCATCACGGCCATGATCGAGCAAAAACTGAAAAAGAACAAAGGCTGAAGTCAGAGTCTGTCACGGCCTAGCCGTGATAGCCATCACGGCCGTGACCCAAAACCACCACAAGTCAGAAGCTGTCAGGGCCAGGCCATGATGGCCATCACGGCCGTGATGGCCATCACGGCCAGGCCGTGATGAGCATCACTGCCATGACAAACCAACCAGTGAAGAATTTTCAAGGCAGAATCCGTCACGGCCAGGCCGTGATAGCCATCACGGCCGTGACGCGTATTACTTGGCTCAGAAGTAACAGAATTGGATCTAATTTGAGTTGGATTAGGACTCTAACTGCCCAATTCTATAAATAAGGGACCAGGCAGAAGCAGAAAACATGAGACCTTTGGGGCTACTACTCTAGGCATAGATTTAGGATCTCTTTCTTCTTCTCCTTCTTCTCTTAGTTATTTTCATGTTATTTGTAATCATGCCTGTCATCTCCAAGGCAAGGCGTGAGTAGTAGCATAGTTTCTAGTGATTAGGGCTCTGCCCAAGTTTGTTTATGATGTAAATTTGATGTAAACTCTTTGTTAATTACGATTTACTTTAGATCTGATTTCTAGTGTTTAATCAATCGTAAAATCGGCGACCGCTTATTTGCGTGACGTAGACGTTCTAAGGAGGAACCTAGCGGTGAACTTAGGATTTCTAGTGTGTTTCACACGTAAAGTTCGGCGGCCGCTTATCAGCGAGACGTAGATATTCTAAGGAGGAACCTAGCGGTGAACTTAGGTTATTTGCATGACTTAGACATTCTAGGGAGGAACCTAGCGGTGAACCTAGGTGTCGGATCTATAGAGTCAGACTTGGGACTGAAATCACGAGAGTTAGAAGCCGTCCTCGAGGATCAACGAAGTTTTCACGAAACGCAAAGGGTTCAATATGGGATCGACTACCACGAGTAGTAGGGTCGGGTCAATTGGGCACGGCTTTTGTAACCCGAGAGGGAGCTTAAGCTATCAGAGGATAAACTCGCCTTCAAGGAAATTTCGCTAATTAACAAGGGTAATCAACTTCATAACGTAAACGATCTTGTGGTAACCTAAATCCCTAGGAACCCATTTAGATCTGAAAAATCAAAAAGATTTGTTTTCTGTTTTGTTTGATTCTGTTTTATCTCTTAAATTCAAATTCAAAAACCATTTCAAAAATATAAAAATCTTTTTAAACAGTCCAGATCTAATCGATTTGATAATTAGTCGCGATTCGAGAACACAGTCTCTGTGGGATCGATATCTTTTATTACTTGGCGACGATCCGGTACACTTGCCGGAATCGCACGTGCATTCGCACGCTATCAAGTTTTTTGCGCCGTTGCCGGGGAGTGTGCCTTTTCGAATCTCAATTCAAATTTTGAATTGGTTTTTCTGGACCTTTTCTTTTTATTTGATTTTTATTTCTGAAATTTAAAAAATTAAAAAAAAAATTCAAAAATTTCTTTTCCTTCTATTGTATCCATCTCTCTGTGTGTTATATGCAAAGATCTCTAAGTCTTGGGAGCCTTAGTGGGATTGATCCGGAGATCGAGAGGACCTTCCACCGACGTAGAAGACTACAAAGAGAGGAAGAAAGGTTGAGTCCCTTTCCATTCATGGCGAATCAACCGGATACAAAGCCTTTGAAGGACTACGCAGCCCCAAATGCGAGAGGCTTGCGAACCTGGGATTGCAAGGCCAGAGATTGAGGCGGAAAACTATACCATACCGCCCATGCTAATCAACATGATTAGGCAACATCAATTCGGAGGATTGCCTTCGGAGGACCCGACCGATCATATAGAAACATTCTTAGAGTTCACCGATGCAAGCAGGATTAATGGAGCCTCAGTCGATGTTGTGCGTTTGAGATTGTTCCCCTCATCTCTCACTGGAAAGGCGAAGGCCTGGCTTAAGCAAATCCCCGCTAACACTTTGACCACTTGGGACCAATTGGAGCAGGCGTTCTTGGAGAAATTCTTCCCTCCATCCAAGACGGCCTACATAAGAACCCGGATCACCGGCTTCTTTCCGTAAAGACGGAGAATCATTATCGGAAGCCCGGGATCGTTACAAGGGATCTGCTGGAGTCGTGCCCACATCACGGACTCGAGAGGTGGTTAATAGTGCACACCTTCTATAACGGATTGGACTACTCTTCGAAGGTGTCACTAGATTCTGCAGCCGTGTGGAGCGTTTATGAATAGGCCTCTCACCGAGGCATTCAACATCATCGAGAATGTCGCCACCAACTACCACCAATGGGGATCCGAAAGAGGTAATAACCCGAACAAGATTTCGGGGGTAAGTTTGAGGTAAATAGCACAGATCTTATTATGTCAAAGATAGACTCACTTAATAAACATTTTGATCGGTGGAAAGAGCTAATGTGAGTGCATTAGGTGCTACTAACCTTGTTTGTGAGATTTGTGGAATGCGGGGACATGACATGATGGGATGCCCACATGGATCCAAGGCCCGGGTGAACAAGTGAACTCTTGTAACAACTACTATGATACGAAACCGAAGCTGCCCAACTATGCTCCCCCAAATCCCTACAACCAAAGAAGGAACAACCCTTACCTCTCCTACGGCAACTACAAAGCAACACGCTCAACCATGAGTTCCAAGAAGGTCAAGGTAATAAGAGAACCACACCGGGTACCCTCGGTACAAAGATCTAAACTCGAGACTTTATTTGAAAGTTTTGTCGAAACTCGAGACAAAACAGAATGAGGAGTTTAGACAACAAGGAAGGAAGGGCAGTGAGTGAGGCAATAAAGGATCTAGCATCTAAGGTAGACAACTTAGCAACTCATAACAAGATGCTAGAAACCCAGATTGCCCAACAAGCCAACACGTACTCGAGACCTAAGGGTGCATTCCCGGGGCAACCCGAAGCAAATCCCAATGAGCATTGCAATGTCATACACTTGAGGGATGATAAGCTTGGGGTGGGGGTAGCTGAAATGGACGTGGAACCGGAGGAGGACACGAACGAAAAAGAAGAGCCAGAACCGAAATATGTCCCTCCACCACCGTACCAACCCCCGATACCTTTCCCACAGAGGTTGGTCAGGAAAAAGCAAGTAGATGTAGAAACTAAAATGCCTACTAAACTGAAAGACCCAGGTAGTTTCTCCATTGCTTGCTCGATTGAACAAGTGCAAATTGACCAAGCCTTATGTGACCTAGGGGCTAGTGCGAGCTTGATGTCCCTCACTATCATGGAAAGGTTGGGAAGCAAAGAGTTGAGACCATTCAAATTCCCCTTACAAATTGCGGATGGCTCAACTAGGACTCCTCTAGGCATACTAGAGAATGTTCCTGTAAAGGTAGGGAAAATTCTCATCCCTACCGACTTCCTGGTATTGGACATGAAAGGGAATTCTAAATTCCCCATCATTTTAGGAAGGCCATTCTTGGCAACCGCTGGAGCATTAATAGACGTAAGGAATGGCAAACTCTCTCTAAATGTAGAGGAAGGTAGGGTAAATTTTCAGTTGATTAACTCTTGTAACAACCCTCCTTTTGAGAGCCATGTGTGCAGAATTGATGTAACGTCTCCAGCGGTAGAGAAAGAACTTAGCATGGAGCAACCCCAAAGATATGCATGGTTGGAGATGCACCCAGTGGTGAAGTTGGAATTGTTGTCCATGCAGAAACAATACTTCCGCCGGGAGGAAGGAAGGCTAGGAAGCTCCGAGAGAAAAGAGCAAAGCGGAAGCGTTACTGGCCGTATGAGCAGAAACGACTATTTGAAGGAGCTCTATGGAAAAGAAGTGTTCCTACACTTCTACGCCCAGCCGACCCCGGTTGACTTGAGGAAGTATGGTCAAGCTTAAGACCATAAATAAGCGCTTCTTGGGAGGCAACCCAAGTTTTCTTTCCCTTTTTCCTTTTGTTTTTGATTTAACCTCTTGAATAATTTGAGAAGATCAAGAGGCAAAAATATCATTAATAGGTTTGTCTAGTGTTTTCAGGTTGAGAAAGAGAAGAAGAGCATAAAAAAATAAAGTCAGAGGCCATCACGCCCTGGCCGTGACAGTGGTCACGGCCGTGATGAACTAAACAAGAGCACAGAGAGCATCACGGCCTAGCCGTGACAACCATCACGGGCGTGATGAGTAGGATGCCAAGATCAGAGAGCATCACGGCCTAGCCGTGATGTAGATCACGGCCGTGACAGGGCAACTCCTGAGGATCAGAAACGATCACGGCCTGCCCGTGATAAGCCTCACGGCCGTGATACAATTTCTACCCAAGTTTTGACTGGAATGTGAAGCCAACACCCGCTACCGACTCGGTAAGTTGTTCCATTTTTCTCCTCTCTCCGACTTGATTATTTACATTGGAGACAATGTAAGTAATCAAGCTTGGGGTGGGGGTATTTATTTTTGCATTTGCATTGTTGCATTCATGTTGCATTCACATAGGCTTAGATTGGTATGATCACATTCTCTAGATTTCCCCTCACTTAGAACATGCATCCGATTGTAAAAACTTGGAGCCAAATGAATTGAGATAGTGAATTTTGAACCCAATTTTTCATTATTCTTGTGATATGGCTAAAAATAAAAATTCTTGAGATAATCATTTGATAGTTGATAATTAGCATGTGGTTCCTTAAACTTGTGTACCTCACTGATTTTTGAACTACTAAATGTAAGATTTTGAGCCAAAAGGGGTATTCACTAAATCTACCCCATTTCTTGTGCTAGAGTGTTGTAATTCCTCTTGGACTGTATTTTCTAGAACTTGACTTGAAACCATTTCAAAACTTAAAAATTTCTGAAAACATTTTTGGAAATGATTGAGGCACTAGGTATTTTTCCGGCCTCCCGAGCTTTGAATGATAAATGCTACCCCTTAGTTGCCCAATTTTGAGCCTAAAGATAAAATACTTTTCTTGGTACCTTGAATTGCTTTGATAAATAATGCTTGGTATGGCACCTTTTAAAGTATTACAAAAAGGGTGATTGGTAGTTGGAAAAAGTATGGGAAGAAAAAGCTAGAAAGTAATTTCTCTTGAGCTATAAATCTCCCCTTCTCCAAACAAATGAAAATGAAATAAACACAAAGAAAAAAAAATGGAGAAGGGGATGACAAAGAAAGTGAGAAATGAAAAAAAAAATTTAAATGAAGGAAGAAAGGTGGAAAAGTAAACCAAAGCCCAAAAAGGGGTATTTTAGAAGGTGTCATACTTTGTAATGTTTGATAATCTGTCTAGCCTTCTTGAAATTCCCTTTCCTTGATTTTCCCACCTAATAATAAATCCCATGGCCACATTACAACCAAAGGAAAAGACCTCTTGATTCTTAAGTGTTTTCATAAATAAAGTAGAGATTTGGTTAATAGTCAAGCCTATGGTAAAATACTTTCCTTGAGGAAATGGAGTGAATTGTCATAAACCCTAAAACACTTGAGTGAGGTGAGATGAGTGCCCAAATCAGTGAGGACATGAACTTGAAAAAAAAAACCTAAGCTTCTAATTGGACTTGAACTTGATTATCTCTTGAATGCTTATTAAAAATGCCTATTACTTGGATTAGCTTCTAGGGTTCTTAGTTCACTATCCATGTTTTGATTGATATATCTTATGGCCTGAGTAATTGCTTGAGGACAAGCAAAGTTTTAAGCTTGGGGTGATTTGATGAGTGTGATTCCACCTCATCTTTGTCTATCATTTTGCATGCATTTTCATGTAGTTTAGGCATATTTTTATTAGATTTTAGGTTAATTTTCCTTTGGAACGGGTAAGGCGGTTTTCGTGTGTTGTTTTGCAGATATCAAGGGTAAATTGCTCAAGATCAACCATGATGAAGTTTGGATGAAGATGGAGCTTTAAAACTGAAGAAAATGAGCCAAACAGAGCCCATCACGGCCTAGCCGTGATGCCCATCACGGCCATGATCGAGCAAAAACTGAAAAAGAACAAAGGCTGAAGTCAGAGTCTGTCACGGCCTAGCCGTGATAGCCATCACGGCCGTGACCCAAAACCACCACAAGTCAGAAGCTGTTAGGGCCAGGCCATGATGGCCATCACGGCCGTGATGGCCATCACGGCCAGGCCGTGATGAGCATCACTGCCATGACAAACCAACCAGTGAAGAATTTTCAAGGCAGAATCCGTCACGGCCAGGCCGTGATAGCCATCACGGCCGTGACGCGTATTACTTGGCTCGAGTAACAGAATTGGATCTAATTTGAGTTGGATTAGGACTCTAACTGCCCAATTCTATAAATAAGGGACCAGGCAGAAGCAGAAAACATGAGACCTTTGGGGCCACTACTCTAGGCATAGATTTAGGATCTCTTTCTTCTTCTCCTTCTTCTCTTAGTTATTTTCATGTTATTTGTAATCATGCCTGTCATCTCCATGGCAAGGCGTGAGTAGTAGCATAGTTTCTAGGGATTAGGGCTCTGCCCAAGTTTGTTTATGATGTAAATTTGATGTAAACTCTTTGTTAATTACGATTTACTTTAGATCTGATTTCTAGTGTTTAATCAATCGTAAAATCGGCGACCGCTTATTTGCGTGACGTAGACGTTCTAAGGAGGAACCTAGCGGTGAACTTAGGATTTCTAGTGTGTTTCACACGTAAAGTTCGTCGGACGCTTATCAGCGAGACGTAGATATTCTAAGGAGGAACCTAGCGGTGAACTTAGGTTATTTGCATGACTTAGACATTCTAGGGAGGAACCTAGCGGTGAACCTAGGTGTCGGATCTATAGAGTCAGACTTGGGACTGAAATCACGAGAGTTAGAAGCCGTCCCTCGAGGATCAACGAGTTGTCACGAAACGCAAAGGGTTCAATATGGGATCGACTACCACGAGAGTAGGGTCGGGTCAATTGGGCACGGCTTTTGTAACCCGAGAGGGAGCTTAAGCTATCGGGAGGATAAACTCGCCTTCAAGGCAATTTCGCTAATTAACAAGGGTAATCAACTTCATAACGTAAACGATCTTGTGGTAACCTAAATCCCTAGGAACCCATTTAGATCTGAAAAATCAAAAAGATTTGTTTTCTGTTTTGTTTGATTCTGTTTTATCTCTTAAATTCAAATTCAAAAACCATTTCAAAAATATAAAAATCTTTTTAAACAGTCCAGATCTAATCGATTTGATAATT
>JAUPTC010002539.1:0-11636 GCA_030762895.1 Sophora flavescens
CAATAACATTTTTATAATTAAAAAGGTAACCCCATTGACCCTTAATTTTGTTTCTTTTTGGCATGTATATTCAAGCACCTGAGTAGGTGTAAAAACTCCAATATCTTGTTTGTAAGTGTCACTATCTTGTAACTCTGATATTCCACTACAATTCTACAAGACCACGAAGAATGAAGAAGTTTCGTGATCGTCCCTAGATACTCATATGTCATATCTTCATAGCACTAACACATAGTGGTTTATCCCAACTTGATGCCTTATAGAAGAGTTCCGTGCACATGATTATTGGTGGAATCAATTAGAGAAGGACATGCAAAAGGCATATAAGCTCATGCTTATATACATATTTTCTTTCTATAATGTTTATTTGCAGATTATACTTTTCAGGTAAAATAGATAAATTGTTCTCGTACGTTTATTTTAATTTTCAAATCGGTCCTATATGTTTTTTTCCTTCAACTTGGTCCCATACATTTTGAAACGTTTTCACGTAAGTCCTATACGTTTTTAAGTTTTTTCAAATAAGTCCTGCACGTTTTGAAGTTTTTCAAATAATTCCTATACGTTTTGAAAATATTCAAATTAATGTGGTCATGTGTGTTTTGACAATATTAAACACATGGTTGAGAAACGAGAAGGACTAACATCAAAATGTTTCAAAACGTATGGGACCAATTTGAAGAAGAAAAAAAAATATAGGATCGATTTAAAAATTAAAATAAATGTATGAGACCAATTTATCTATTTTGCATTCTTGTTATTACATTATTTTCACATTTTTTTAAATAATAAAATAAAAATAACTTTCCAATATACTTTTTTTATCAAGTAGGTATAAACAAAAGGTGTAAAATGAAATTAATGTGCTAGAACCATTCCTCATCATTTTGTATCCACATCACCAAGCAAACGCCTTTACGCCAAACTGTATCAATGATAGTCTGGGTATTTTAAGCTTCCACCATGTGTCAAACTTATTCAAAATATTACTCAAAGGCCTCGTCCATAAAAACAAAAATGATATCCACCAGCTTCTATTAATTACCAAAATGATATGAGGTCAATGTCTAATCGTGTCCATGTCATGAATGGAAGAACCAAATTAATTTTTTGCAAAAATAAAAAAATAGTAATGGAAGAGAAAAAAAGGCGAAGTTGTTTATATTTACTTTGTAACCCTTCCTAAAAAGTGGATAGAGTTTTGCACATTGATATAGCTAGACATTCCATTGAATTACCAAAAAAAAAAAAAAAATGTATAACCATCCCCTGACATTCCATTGAATTAAAAAAAAAAAACTTTTATAACCATCCCCTGGCAGGACCTGCCGAACGTTTTTGGAGGCCTAAAGCGAAATCTAAAGTGATGTCATTTTTTTTATATGAAAAATTTAGGGTAAGAGGATGGTGTCCCAGTCCAAGACATGGAAAACCTTCGAGCCCTGTGAGCACTTACAAAGGAATTTACATTTACCTCATCCCAAGGAGACTAGTGGGAGCTTGAACCTGTAACCTGTCAGATACAAGGCCCTGTCATGTTCCACTGGGCTAGCCCTTTGAGGTTTAAAGTGAGGCCTTTTAAAATAAATAATAAAATTTTATTAAAATTATTATATTTTATTTAAAGTTTATTTTTTATGCTTTTTGGGATGCAAAATCTTTTATTAAATTATTGTAATCGATTTCATTTAACAATTCTTTATTAATCGATAATAAAGCTAGTCCACTTAATCTTTGTTGAGACATTCTCGATATAATTAAGTACGTCAATTGATGTATCATTTTCCACATGTATAATTTCTCTAAATTTAGTTCTGTAAATAAATCTAATCCATCAATATCAGAGTTGTCATTATGTTTTAATAAACGTTCAAGGTTAAGACAATTTTCTTTTAAATTTTCATTATCCATTGACCTTAATTTCTTAATGCTAAATAAAAAACCAAAAATATCTTAATACATTTTAAATTATTCAAATCTACTTTGAAATGAAGTGATTGCTTTATATATCTATTATGTACAAGAAGTAATAAACTATATTAAAATGAAGAGTCTTTTGTGCAGCTGCTCACTCTACCTTTTGTACAACTGACTCATATCATTTTTATCAAATTTTTTTTTATTAAAATAGGTAGTAAAAAAAAAAATTTGGAGACCTAAAACCCTAACTTTACCAGCTTCCCCTTGAGTCGGCCAGGCCCTGCCGCTCCTCTAAAATTTTGGTTAGACACCCTGGATTGATATTAGAGCCCTATCCATTATTTCTAATTAAAAATGGGTTTAATTCTTTTTCATTTAACCAACAAAAAAATTATCATTAATGATAAGGTATATGTTTTGTGTGCTTTTTTACCTTTACATTTTAGTATATTTAGAGTGTGTTTGGGAAAGCTGGAAAAAAAAGATTATGCTGATAATATGTTTTTAAATAATCGATTATTGTGATACTCGATGATAATCAGAATCTGTTTTTGTTTGGGTATGTTTGCTGAAAATCGGTTTTAAGATAATCTATTTCGTTTGAGTGGTGCAAAAATAATCACTTTTACATAGTAAATTACGAAAAAGGGTATGAGATTATTTGTTTATAATATTTGGTGAAAAAATAAATAATATTTATTTTTTATTATATATAAATTTTTTTTGGTAAAAAAAAACATTAGAATTTTTTTTTATACAGTAAATCCCTGATTATATTATGAAGTTATTTGTTTAAATTAATAATATTGAATGTTTTTGCTTAACATTAAAACTTTTAAAAATGTTTATTTTTTTATATTTTGTCATCAGTTTTTTCTATTATAAAAAAATAAATAATTTTGTTACAATTTTTTTTTATGTATATATGATGAAGAAAAGTTTGATGCATTGCTTTGAGGCCTGGGGCGTGTCCATGACGCTGAAGCAATGGAGCTTAAAATTACACTGAAGCAGTGGAGCTTAAAAAATTACACGTTAAGAGCACAATAATCTCTGGAGGCTATTACGGGAAATAAAGGAACAATCGAAAAATTTTTAAGCAAATCGTTGGGTATCCTCCCAGCTGTATAGAAAAACAGCTTAAATGAGGGTAAAAAGCTTTATTAAGAAATTTTTTTTGATACCCAAACATCTATGTTTTTTCACCAAACAGCTTAATTGCAAAGTTGTTATCATCACTGTACACACACAAAAAAAGTTGTTATAAATATCACTTTAAATTTATGATTAATTTCAATTCATTTTAATTTTTCGTTCACTTAAAAGCTAATACAATTTTTTTTGGTGGTTATGAACCTAGGCAGGACCAGTGTTGAACACCCATCCCAATTATTTTAAGACGGTTGATAACAAACTAGTGAAAATAAGAATCACCTCGAAAAGAATTGCATCAAAATGGTATGAAACAGGGAAAACATGCACTACATATATAAGTAAGAAATGAACTAAGAACGTTACCGTTGATCCAGTTCCTAGGTGGTTGAAAATGATATCCAGTTCTGTGTAGTTTGTTCACGGAATGCACTGAAACGGATTGAAGATGCGGGTGTGTGACATGAAACGCTTCAACAATATTGTCACATATCACACAAAGGGACCAAACAATTATTAAAACAGTGAGACACTTTGGGAGACCCATTATAATAAACTAAGAAACAACATATGAAGACGAACGGGAAACTATGAAGGAAGAGAGGTACCTGTTGCCATTATATATAGAAAGAAAAATGAGAGGGAGGGGGTAGGGGCAGATATAAAAAATGTTTGATACAAAAGTAAGGTTTTAAATTGTGATGGCAATTATGGATATATTATTTTTAAATTTATTCCTAATAATTATGAAAACATATGGTCGTAATATGATGGCGAGATTACTAAAATCACAATGTTGTAGTCTCAATTACAACTGCGGATGGTGAATTAGTCCAATATTGAGTTTTTTACTCCATTATTGAGTTAATATAATTGATTTAATTTTGTTTAAAAATCAATTCCTATATTTATAACTTATTATAAAAAAAATTGAAATTGAAATTGATTACAAATCGAATATATTCTATGTTTGGAATAGTATATTAGATATTAATTAAATTAATTTTATTAATCTAATTATCATTCTTAGAATTTCTAAGAACAAATATTAAATGTCGTGATTAATAAACGTAAAATGCCAAATTAAATAATTAAAAAAAAATTTAACTTCACTTAAATCAAGTAAAAAATCCATTTAAATTAAATTAAGTTTGAGTGAACTTTTATCGGTATACAATTTTTTTGGGTAAAATATTTGTATACGGCTAAAGCATGCCAAGCTTTTAAAATGAATAAATAATGATATATTTATTATTAAATTTTAGTGAATTAAATTTATGGTGTAATGTAAATTAAATTAAAAGTAAATACATCATTATTTACTTACTATAAAGATAAATGTACTATAGAGAAACGTTTTTACAAATTAAACAAATTAAATATGTATTAAATTGGATTTAATTGGTATAGACTATAGAGTAAAGTTTTTTTTAACATTGTCAACCAATCAGAAATTGGCACACCATTATAAATATTTGATTCTTATCCTAACTACCTTAAAAGTCATCAATTTCATGATTTCTGATTGGTTGTCAGTGTAAATATTTACACTGACAATGCATAAAATTAAACTCTATTAAATTAAACTAATTCTAAATCTTGTTAATGATCCTAACACTGATTTCAAACTTAAGGAAAGTGTCGTAGTAATTTGTCCTTATTTGGAAGATTCTATAGGAAAGACCGCGAGTTAATAACTTATTTGGTTTATTTTCAATTTCATGTTTTCTTTTCTTGATTTGAAAAATAATTACAATAAAAATGATTACAAAACTACAGTTTGTTTTTATTTTATTTCATGTTTTCAAAAATTTGTACGAAAAACAGTCAAAATAAATAAAAAGTTGTTTTCAATATTTAATGTATAAAATTTCAAAAATAAAAAACAGAATGTAAACAATATGACAATTTTATAATTATTTGTATTATAATTATTTATAAAAGTAGGAAATAAAAATGGGAAACTAGACACAAACTAAACAAGCCCTAAGATATCGATAGTTTTTAAACTAGTTTCTAAAGCTGTGCTTCGTGCGGAAACTTTCCTAGTTAAGGCTGTTAAAGTGGGTTTATACCCGTGGGATAAATTAGTTTAACTTTAACTCAAATAGTTAATTGTATTGTTTAAAAAGTAGTCCATGAGAGATTGGGACATTTTTACCTAATAATTCAGTTAATCCGTTAGTTATTTGTGGATTAAATGAAGGAGTGCTTCGTCCGCAAATTGTATTATAGGTGGGAGTGGGACATTTTCGTTCACTATACTTTTCAAAAGAAGGAGTGCTTTGTTGCAATGAGAGGTGGTGATGGGCTATTTTGATTCAGGGGAATCAAGCCAATTTTGTTAACTACATGACTGAGACTTATGATTCTTGAAGTCTCTCTTTTATGTTGTGTGCAGTGGAGGAGTTTTGAAACTTTTATGAAAAATGTTAAAAGAGTCCTGTGATGTGATTTTTTTTTTTCTGAATTGTAACTTGAGAATGAGAAGAATTAGAGTATAAAATGGGGGGGGGTGGTGAGCTCCACATCATAGAGTAGAGAATGAGCTCAAAAGAATGGAGGCCTACAACTTTGTATGTTATTTTTATTGTGCTTGAAGGTGGACTTTTGTTCCTAATAGGGCTGGACAATGGTCGGGTTTGGTCGGATTGGGCCCAAACGGCTCAATCTGTACCAACTCGCCAATCAATATATAGGATCCAATTCCGTCCGAGCCAAGCATCGGGTTGTGCAGGTCGGGGCATGCGGGTAGGACAGGTTGGGAGGTTGGGTATTGTGACACCCTCTACCCCGCATGTATTTATAAAGCGATAACATAGAATGAAGTAATTTAGTTTTTCGAAATTAGATAAACACATGCATATCATTTATTACAAAAGAAAACCAACGGGTAAAGGATACCACATCGTAACAAGGTCTCAACACGGAAATAAAACATGTTTAAAGGATAACATAACATAAACAAAACATATAACTCAACCCCGATGTCACATTACAGAGCTGGTATAATCAAACCGAAAAAACAACTCGTATAACAACTAAACTAAACATAAACTAAACTTCAAGAAGCGGCTCCTCAGAGTCACTCCCCAGCACGCTGCTCACCGTCCTATGCATAACATAAAAAGGGTACATGCACTAGTGCAGAAAAGGGATTCTACATCGGAGTTTACACATTGGTTTCTTATAAACCAATGTGTAAAACGAAACGATGGCATTTTGAAATTAAAATCAAAGTATTACACATCGGTTTAGACAATAACCGATGTGTAAAACATTTCCACATCGGTTATTTCTAACCGATGTTTAAAATTAAAATAAAAAAATTTAAAGTCAGAATTTTTAACATTAAACATCGGTTCTATATGAACCGATGTGTAAAATAGTGATTAACCACATCGGTTTCTAATTAACCGATGTATAAAATTAAAAAAAAATTAGAAATTAAAATTTTACTTTTACACATCGGTTTTAGTAACCGATGTATAAATTTTTTAAAAAAAATTCAGAAGTTAAAAGTTTAACTTTTACACATCGGTTTTGTCATAACCGATGTGTATAATATGGTTAACCACATCGGTTTTTCAAATAACCGATGTGTAATGTTCCTAATTTTTCTCATTCCCTCCTTCTTCAGTTTACGAACCCTAAAACACAAAACACAAAACACTTCACTTGCTCTCTGCCTCTGTTCTCACATTCATCTTCTGCCCTAACCCTTTCTCTCTTGAACATCACCACTACCGAGTTCTCTTCTCCTCTTCATCACTCTCACTCTGCCCTAACCCTTTCTCTCTTGAACACCACCGCGCGCGAGCTCCTCTCTCCACCACCATCGCGAGGTATGATCCTCTCCTCTCTCTCTCAACTTTACTCTCGATGGTTTGAATATTGCCCTAATCTCTCTCTTGTCCCTCTCATTCTCAGCCCACCTCTTGAACTGCGGCCACTAGTGGAGAGAGCCAACACCGAAAGCACGCGCACCAAAGACCGAGCCACCCTCTTCCTCCTCTCTCGCGAACACGAGTAAAGTCTTAACCCATTTTTGTTTCACCGAGACCACCATTTTCGGTAGTTACTATTTTAAGTGTTTGCATATTCATAAGTTTGACTCTAAGATGAGTGTTTTTGAGTTCCGAACTTTGTTTGTGATTGTTTGAGTGCTGAACTGTGTTTCCATTTTTTGTTGGTAGTATTTATAGTGTTTCCATATTCTTGCTTTATTGAATATATGCAAGTTCCCTAGGAGAAAATTCTGGCATTTGCTTCTATTTTATTTTTTTAATCTTGGATGCTATTGAGTGGGTGCATGCAATGTGACTAAAAAACCCATTTCTTCAAATGTATTGTGAGTTTTCTACTTTATCAAGATTTTCCAAATTGCCCAATTTCTTTGTTGAATGGTTAATGGCTATGGGTTGTCTCTCATAGTTTAAGGAGCTATATAAAATTTGAACACCTTCACATGAACACTTTCTTTTGTAACTCGCTAAAGAGGGATAAAAACCCCACTTTTTAGAAGGGAAATGCTGAGCATGTTGGACATCAATGGAATGTTGAATATTGTCACCGGTTTCTTAATGGGTCCATTACCCTGCTTATGTGGTTTATAATGTGTTAAAATAGTATAACTTGGGTGTGAAGGACATAAACAATGAGGAATGCATGTATTGCTCTTAATTTATGGTGAACCAAATTTTATTACTTATGATTAAAACTTCTCCAAATTGTCTAAATTTTTACATGCTACACACACACACACAGATGTTGCCAAGCCTGTCTTCAAATTGAGTAACTTCTTGTCAGCATGCATCTTCTTGTCAAGTGTAAAAATGTCTAATGCCTCGCCTAAATAAAATTTCTAGTAGTTAGATCTTTTTGGCCATTGACCTATATCTGAATTCATCGACGAGTTCTCCATACATATCCTATATGACTCATTTTTAAGCATATCTAACATTTAGCATTTCTACCAATCATTTCACGACCAACTTTCTTACTCTATTTGAAGAACAAGAAATCGACGGTGTTATTTTCCTGGACTGCGGATTTGATTTGAGGAGTGTCCTTGACTCCGTTGCATAGTGCTCGCCTCTGCTTTGTTCACTTCTCGCTTGTCTTTGCACAATAACAACTAGGTGTGTCTCTCTCGGAAAGGTGCGTTTTGGTTGAAAAGCTTTCATTGGAGTTTTAATGTATTTTCTTGAAAATTTATTTGATTCGAGAATATGCCCACAATAATTAGTAAAACCTTAGTTTCCGTTTGAGATGCAATACTAATGAGCGTACGTGTATGTGCTTAATGTACCGCTCATTGTGTTGGATCTTGAATTGTCCAAAGTTGGGACAGTTTGGGAAAAAACTTTTTCTTAATTCAGTTAAAATAGTTATTCATTGATTCTAATGTTATATACTTGATGAAAGTTCGGATTGATAAATTTCCTTTTCGTTCTCCCGGTGCATACTTTATCGTGGTGGATGTCATCGCATTCAAGTAGTGTACGTCGGAGACCCGCCGGGAAATCTTGCCAAATTTTGTTCAGTATGAGCATGAGAGTTAAGGACTAACTGTTAACCGAATGTTGAAAAAGTTTCTTCTCGAATGGGATAGGGCCATACCCCTGTCATAAGAAGTGGTTGATGAATATGTTGGACTAAGTACGAAGGTATTGGTTTAGTCATGGATCGCGGTTGGATGAATGCTAGACGGACAAGTGATGAGTATGAGAATGGAGTGGAAGATTTTCTAAGTTTGCAAAAACAAATGCTCCCGATAGTGGTAACGGAAGGTTTTATTGTCCTTGTGTTAATCTGTTTGAATGAGAGACGACTAGAAGCCGAGGAGATACGTGATCATCTTATTTGTGAGGGGATTTGCAAGAGTTATACAACATGGATATGTCATGGTGAATCGTTAGGCAGTAGGGTGTCGGATAGAGAGGAAGTTGATGACGTGGAAATGGACGATGGACTAGAGGACATGATCCGTGATGCTGGGCAAGAGTCTTTTGTCATGTTAGGTCTATTAATGCAACCCACATGTTGCGTTGTGAAAGGCGTACTCGGGCTATCAGATGGATTATTCCCGGCGTAAGATATTTATTAGTTCAAATGCATCAAATGCGGTGGGTACAATAATTGATTTATATTTTATATAATTCCTAATATTCTAATTGGGTTTCATTTGTACGTATCACGTATACAACGTGGGTCATGGGAATGTGGCTACTATATGATGCAATGGATGTTGGAAATTATCTCCTTGGGATCACCGAAAGATGGCACGAGGTAAATGTTAATTGACACAATTAGAAGTAATAGTATAGATTAGTTATATGTTTTATGTTAGTTTATTACTTAAAAGATATAATCTTTTGTCAATTAAACTTGGAGATATTCAACAATCCAACTCCATTATCCGATTCTCGACATCAACAACATAAAGAGGCATTGGGAAACTTTCTTTCTTGAAGTGTACCAACCATAGTTTGTATATATGTGTTAGTTTAAAAACTTATCATGTACTAGCTATTACTTTTGACTGATTATATGTATTTTGATATGAAATCTATAATATATCATGTAGCTTTTGGTTTCTAATTATTTTTGTTGTCTCCCGAATGTAATTGAACGTGTGTGTATATATATATATATATATATATATATATATATATATATATATGTATTGTTAAGTAATAAATTCAATATATGTTAGTTGTGTTTGAGAATATTTACGTATGTTATTCCGGTATATATTGATCCGCATTTGAAACGGGGAAGGAATGATAGAAATGTAAATAATAGGAAAAATGAGACTTTACACATCGATTTTATTAAACCGATGTGGAAATTTCACTTTACACATCGGTTTTTCGTTAAAACCGTGCTGGAAAATGAAACTTCCACCTCGTTTTAAACGAACGATGTGAAATTTCTTTTACACATCGGGTTTAATGACGACGTAAAGTGAAATTTCAACAATAGGATCCAATTGACAAATTAATTTTCACATCAGTTAAGAGTTAACGGTAATAAAATATTATACACACCGGTTATAAAGCGGAGTGGCGCCAATAAACCACATCGGGCCAGTTAACATCGGTTTAAAACCGATGTGTAAAGCCAAAAATAACCGAGTGGAATCCGCTTTTCTGCATTGCGATGCCACGGCAACAAACAAAAGACGGGGAGTAATAAACATATATATCAACATAACGGCGTGGAAGCAGTTGGCAAGATGTGCATCATATAAACATAGCATATCAAAACAACCATCCCATCACACAATATAATATATATATATATATATATATATATATATATATATATATATATATATATATATATATATCATTCAAACAAGGTATGTTATGCGATGCAACGCTTACTTCACTACTCGATGCATGAATGAGCAACTAAGAGCACCAAACCAACAATCGCACTTCAGTCGGGGCCGCTGCACACCCCAAGTTCATCATCATCATCAACATTATCTTTCATCTTTAGTAACTTTAATCTTTTATCGTATAATCTTTTTCACTTACACTGCGGACAAAAAAGCACGAGCTCACCCTTGACCATTAAGCATCAAGTCCCCCCTGGCTGCTACCAAGGTCCAATATCTTTTAACAACACCATGACGTGAAGCCATTAAATTCCCTTGGCAGCTTCGCTACTAAGGTACAAAACAACAACACTGCAGCAATAAGCACTAAAGCTCAACACCTCGACCACTTGCTATCGAGGCCCCCTTGGAGCGAAAGCTAGGCTACCAAGGTACGGGTAACACCATCTTTCCCTTTAATTATTAACACGACTGATCAGTGGTGATGGGTGAGCTCAAACACCTTGACCATTAAGCATCAAGGCCCCCCCGGCCACCTCGGCTACCAAGGTAGGTAACAACATCTTTAAGTTATCTAATCACTCCCTTTCTTCATATTTTTCAGTACTGGATACTTTGGGGAAGAACCCATGTTTTGAGCATTCAGTTCTGTTTTGGCATCAGGTGAGCACGAGTGTCTACACATTATCACCAGTGTGTTGAACTGCTGTGCTCGATGTCTTTACTGCTGAGCTGCGGTGCTCAATTGCCGCCAGCCTGCTACTGGATTTCGGCTGGAGCACGGGCATGCCTACATGTAAGCACAAACAGTGCTCGATGGAAGCCATGACCGTACTGATCTGGGCAGAAAGAGATTCAGAAACCATTTCCCAAATCCTTGGGACAGATCACAGATTCAGCTTCTGGCTTTTAAATAATCCATCGAACATCAGCTTCATTAATCTTAAATGTTCTTCATTAATATTCATGTCTTATCGTCATGAGGGAATTAATCCATAATGCAGCTTCATCATTAATGTTCCTAGAATACTCACTAATCAATCCTAGGGTCTTTAACTAAGCCCTATGAGCACCTTGCTCCATCTACTATATTCACTCTTATGAACAACTGGGAGAACATCCCTTAAATCCTTGTTATGCATTGTTAACGTATTTTAACGTCTTTCATCATTAATAAGCCCTATTAATTGGTTATAGACTTATTAACGTCATTGTT
>JAUPTC010002540.1:0-11634 GCA_030762895.1 Sophora flavescens
TCTTCCTCCTATGCATGAGTTGAGGTGAAGCATGTGCCCTTTACACATATAGGAGCTGCCACATGCCCCTTTAATGCTATGCTCGGACAGAATTAAAGTATGTTGGAAAGTCATTGATGGTACCAAAAAATAACATTGTACGCAACATGAAAGCTTTATTAGAATACCCATCAACTACATCAACACCTTACACTTAGAAGTTTCAAGTTTTTCAATCAAAGGACTTAATAAATATCTATCATTTCCGAGGTTTTTTGGGCCTGAAATCATCATTGTTAACATTGTGTATTCGAGCTTCATGCACAACCAAAGAGGTAGGTTGTAAATTACGAGAGAACGGTGTTGACAAGTGATTCCAAACACAAAAGTGGGGGGGGTGAAGTGTGTTTTTCAAAAACTTTTTGGTAAATAATAAAACTTTTCTTTACTTAATTGATAAAACAACTTTGTAAAAATACGTGCGTGAATAAAAGCATTTTGTAAAAAAGATAAACAGTAAATAAAGATAAAGGTTTGAGAGAAGATGAACCATGCGAGAGATATCCTGGTTCGGCGCACTAACACCCCAGATTTTTAGCCCGTCCACTCCCCCAGGCAATACGACCAAGGGTTTTCAATCAACTTTAGTTTTTAATAGAATCAACAGAACCTTTACAAAATAGAGAACCCTTACTTTAAATCTTTTAGGACTCACCATCCATGTACAAGAGCCTAGAAAATCGTTTTGCGTGAGATCACACCAGAAAATACGAAAAGAGATTACAAGATAAAGCACACAAAGTCCGGAAGATAATACAAATTGAAGCTCAACAATATAACACAATGTAGGTGTATTGTCTACTAAGGATTAAGTATCTGTAAAGAGAATGAGAAAATTAGAGAGTAAGTTTCAAGATGAGAAAGTTCAGAATAATAGCTTAGTATTTCGTGTTAGGTGTTCTCTCTTGCTTTCTCCTCAAAATGACCTTTAAATAAACCAATTGAAGTTAGTCAAAATCTCCTGAAAACCGGAGTATTTCTCAGTCATAATCGATTATTTCAGGTAAATCAAAGGAGCATTTGGAAATGAGATCGGGTTGATAATCGATTATATGTAATCGATACTTGGTCTGTTTCAAGCTAGATCGGATCAATATGCATATCGATTGTCTGATCATTGGAAACTACGACTTTTGATTAAAAAGCAATAATCGATTTTGGAAACCCATAATGGATTATATTAATTTGGAATTCAAACCACGAAAGGCATATATCCCAAACGGGCTGTGAACTATGAATACTGCTTAAGGTACCATATGGATTAATTACATCTTAGTGATCAAAACCTAAGGTTTCTTGCTCATTTCCAAAATCAGGAAACAAACTACCAATTCTCTCATTGCTTAATAATTGAATGATGAAGCATTCCATCACATTCCCCATCATTCCATGACATCGAATGTTCTGCGGGAACAGTTTACATTGTGAACAATTGCTCGAACCTTGGAATTTTGAGATACCACAACACCTACGTTGGAGGACTTTGGCGATCACATCTACTAGAATCACCATCCTTCACTTTGTACAGTGATACCTCACCTTGGTGCAATCGTGCAACCCCATACACACCTCTATACAATATTCAATCATTAGGACCCCTTATCTTCTTATACTCCATACCCATCGGACAAAGTACCTTATTGCCTAAAGTTCACGATCAGAATGTGTTACCCCGGAAGCATGTTCTTCAACAACTCAAAACAATTCAAATAAGCTTTTATCACCCACCCATTTCTACTTCACATCAATAATTTTAACACTGGATACAATCGTGAGTAAGTAGTCATTGGGATACAAAAACTACTCACGCTCATCGTACAAAGTATCATCTCACATTGCTCACTGAAAGAGACTTTTGTCCAATATCACGAATGTGCTCTCATGATCGTCCTCTATATCACGTAATTTCTCATTGATGACCACGGTCGTTTAACAACATGATCACCATGCCAGATATCCATCTTGTATAAATCTTTTAAATCCCTGCACAAATAAGATGAGTACGATATTTCCTTAACTCACATTTCTTCATGTTCACACATTACACACAAGGACAACAAAACTTTCCATTACTATCGTGGAATATTTCTTTGAAGCAGATTTAGAAATCCTCTTCCACTCCCTTCGATACTCATCACTTAGGCTTCTACTCGACCATCCAATTACGATCCATAGCTACATTCTTAAATACACACAACATGATTAAGTTAAGGGGATAAAAATATACACCTTAATGATATTTCCATCAATGATCAATCACATTCGTAAGCAAAGATTAAACCCTAACAAACTATTATCATCCGCTGCGAATAACAACCATGAGCATGAGCATGACCCACAAGCAAAACAGCAAAATCCATAAACAATAGTTTATAAAAATAAGAACGCACGTAATCACCACAAAAAAACTATGAAAGCGAAAAGCGAGTGAAACTAAACGGAGAAACCATGACAAAAAAAAATAGAAACACAAAAACAATGAAACAGACTACTCACAATAACTATTAAACGGAAATGCCAACACCACCCACAAAAACAATGAAACCCAAAACCCTAGTCTTTAAGAGAGATGAAACCAAAAACAAAAAGAAAGAAACCACGAAATAAAAGAGGGAATGAAATAGGGATGGAAACAGAAATAGAAATACAAATAAAAGAGGAAAGGGAGAGAGAGCTACGAATGATGAGATGGTGGTCCTTCGCGGCGTGAGTGAGGGGAGGGACATAAGAAATGGTGGTCCTTCACGGTGGCGTTTAGGGCACCCGGGGAGGATGAAGGGAATAAGGGGGTTGAAAGAGAGCCCCTGGAGCGTTAGGGAGCTGGATTGAATAGCTAAACCCGAGTTTTCAAATGTAAAAACATAAAGTGTAGCATCCGGTTTTATCGATGGCTTGGAGGGTAATTATATTTATATTATTATCGGGATCTAGAAAATGATTTTGAGGAAAACAAAATCATAGTAGGACTTCTATATTGAAGGATTCGATTAAATTTTTAGGTTTAAAACTTAGACGGAAAACCATTTGTAGCAATTTTCGACGCGATAATTTATACCTGCAGAAAACCCTAAATTCCACCCCAAAGCTAAAAATTTCAGAATGTTGCCACTTGTTGGGGACAAAATATATTTCAAGAAATTCTGTTCAAAAATAAAATATTTTATTTTATCAAGTGAAATTTAGCGAAAAACAAGCGGAAAACCTAAACGGAATTTACGACGATCCGATTCGGATTCTACAGAGATATGTCGAAGAATCAGGAACGATGATTCAACTTGACAACTCACCTACATGAGTCACCTAGTGAATCACCGTAACCCTATTTTTCTGTTCCTTAATATTGGTAAATATATACATGTATTTGTTTATATTTTTATCCTAGACCTAGAAAATGATTTGGAATAAAAAAATCATTTTCATACTCTACTATATCAGAGAGTTACGTGTGAAATTTTAGGTTTTGAATTCAAGAGGAACTCACTCTCAAGGTTTTTCATCGACAATAAAAGTTTAATGATTAGAAAACCTAAATTTGGACTCGTGGAACGAAACGGTTTAGGTTTGTATTATTTTTCCAATGATATTGGTTATTTTGAAAAATTTCAAAATAAATAAGTTACTATACTTTATTGGGTGGATCATCAACAAACGGGTAATCGGAGAGTCGAGAAGGACGACGCAGAGACAAACCGACATCGAGATGCGACATCTTGCCACCTAGGATGGTGTGAGTCATACGGGTGACTCACCTAGCATTTGAAAGCATAATGATGACACCAAAATATCGTGATATTTATTCTAGTGAAAAGACCAAAATGCCCTTGATCTTTAAGTGAAATTCCAAGAATGTTCCTAAGAGAATTTTGACCAAAATACCCTCTAAAACTACTTAATTTCTTGCAGCCCCTGCACTAAACCAAACTCATTTCATTTTGATTTCATTTCATCATCTTTCTCTCAAAAACCCTAATCGGGTAAACAACAGAACCAAACACGAATGTGCAGAGATATACCGGGAGGACAGAACGACGAGTCATCCATGATGACTCAAGAGGATGAGTCACCATAATGACTCACCATAGCCATTAATGTGCATTTAAGACAAGTAAATGTGAAAAGACTAAAATACCTAACCTAACCATGCTAGTTAAATGACAACCATGATTGAGTAAGACATTATCAAATTTGCTTCTTCTTCCTCACTTGTGGTCACAATTTAGCTACCTCCCTACTCACCATAATTAACGCCTTCATTGCATTAGTAACCCAAAATAAATTGTATAAAAAATCCTTTAAAATATTTAATTAAAATATGCTAATCATAAAACTTTTCCCAATTATATAAGTCCTGGAAAATGTCTCATATTAAATAAAATAGTAATAATGTATCAAAGTAATAAATATAATATTAACCATACATCTAAATAAATCCAAATAAAAAGAAAAGCCTCAACACCGGACGTCTAACTACAATCCGAGAAGAATAACTAAAAATAATAAACGATGTCTGCATGGCACCTCGGAAACTATGCTACAATACTAACCACTAAGCTAAAAAGAATAAGAAAATAGTTCTTCAAGTCCTGTGTCCTAACAAAGATGTCCTCCGGCTCCAAAACAACATATTTTAATGAGATATAAATTCTCAAAGTGAATAACAATACAGTTATAAAATACTTGAAAATAGTGATGTTCTCGTCGGCTATGTAACCGAAAACTCACCATGGAACCCGCTAATTTTCCAAAATAATGTTCATTAAAATAAATACATTTAATTACAACAATCATATAACGACAACATAATCAAATATCATATATTAATTAAACAAAGTAACCACACATCACACAATGACACAATCCTCAAGTGGCTAGGAAATCTATCGGGTTGGTTTCTTGTCCACTCCGTGACTTCGAGAACCTCTTAAATTGGTTCGTTGCCCCTTGTCTGCAGTGACTCTAGGAACCTTGCTCGGAATTGATTCCTTGCCACCTCTTTATGGTGACCCGAGAACCTCGTTCTAGAATTGATTCCATGCCCCCATGGTGACTTGGAATCCCATTTTAGAATTGACTCTTGCCCCTATGATGACCCGGGAGAACATCGTAATTAAATTGGTTCAATGCCTCCCATTAACTGGGGACCCGAGAGCCTCGTTCATAAAATAGATTCCTTGCCCCATATCTTATTTTTCGACATCCCAATAAATGGCGATGTTACTAAGGCCAATGCCCCATTCTTAGGCAGCATATCAACAAATTCCACACATCATGCATATACTCATTCATCCATATTCAAGCATAAAACCATCGATCACAATTGAGAAGCCTTTCAAAGCATATAACCCACTAGGCAATTTCATATCATCATATAATCAACTCATAAATATCAATGGAACAAATATCATGTTATCACGCAAATTTGTGGGAGTACAATATAGCAATCATAAACACAAGGAATAATATACATCAACAAGCATATCAATCAACCAATACAAATACCAAGCATGTGTTTCATATCAAATAGTCAATTTAATCAATTTTCGTCTTAATTGAAAAACACCAATTTTTGAAAATAGGTTAATAATAACATGCCTCAATTTAATTGAAATTTCCCAAAATCATAGGATAAACCCTTGCCCACAAAAACAAGCACATATACCATGGAAAGAGTTGTAAAAGGTATTATTTACTCACCTCTTGAAGACCTCCAAAAGGCTCCAAATATTATCTATGACAAATCCTAGAATTTTATCAAAAATTCTTATTTATAGAGCCATTCTTCTACAACGTAAAGTAAGCATCCCTGTTTCTCTGTCTTGACACAGTGATTTTAGTTTTGGAGCGTGAGACAAGCATTTTATTCTTCCTTTTCTTCTCACTAACGGCGGTGCTATACTCCCTCATCTTCTCTTAAAATAGGTCATGCTATCTCTCACCCCAAAACCCATGTAATTTTAATTTTTAAGCTTGGCCTTACTTTTAATTCTAAGAAATTGAAAACCAAAATCCAATTACGATATCACGATAACATGAAGTTGGATAAGGACATAATATATAATAGAACACGGGGCCCCTTAAGATTTAGCTTTTTTAATAAAAAAGATATTATCATTATATTGATTTGCTAAAGAAAATAATTGTTGTACGTGGTTTTCTTATGTTAATTTTTTTATTATTATTTAAAAGTCAATGAATAATTAACTAAAATAATCTCATTATGACTTCTTTATGTTTTTTTTTATTTGCATTATATTGTAATTATTAACAATTCTAATAATTAATCATTTTCTACAATAAACCTCCTAATAAGCTTAATCTTTTAATAAAAAGAGTGTATTGAATTTTAGGATGTTACATTTCTCCCCTCCTTCAAGGAATTTCGTCCTCCAAATTCGTTACACCTATTCTAGATAAAATAAAAATTGTACGGCGGAACCAGATGATGACCTAATGCCCAAACAACACTGGGATCTACCCAGCACAACCACCAAGATAACATACAAATTATGATGGTAGATTTAAACATATATGCACAAGTCAAGATCTACAAATGCGATAGCAAACAAAAGTCAAAGAGGAGAAACATGACATGCAAACAATTCAATTAGAATACTAAATACAAGATTTTGGGCAACAATTAAAAATTTGAAAATGCAATGTAAAATAGAGAAATTTTACATGGGGAATACATTATAACAAACATACTCCTCTGATCTGGCCTTAATATAAATTTCAATATGTTTCAGGCATATTTTTACTAACTAAGAATGGTCGGTTGTTGAGTCACCGGCAAAGTGTACCCGGTCGTCATAAGTAATAAAATAACACGGTAAGAATTTACCGAGGTTCGAACACAAGGATGGGGTACCAATTCTACCAATTCCCGTGGAAATTAGATACGTTGGTCAGCCGACGGAGTGGTTGAGGGAGAGAAAATATAAGGTCGCAATCTAAATTAACAAAATCTAATAAAATAATTAACTAAAAATATGAAATTAAAATGTCCAAGGTCACAAATCCACCTACCCAATCATCGCATACCCAGGTGATGATGAATTCTCCTAAGTTCAATTACAATGTCAACCAGACCCCCAAATTCTCCTATATCCACCGGCTGTGGCTCACAGGATGGGATTCGATGATTGATTAATTACTTACTTAGGTCTCATAATCCTAATCATCAAACTCTATTAATTCTTGTTCCCTTATAGGTTGCACCGATCTCCCACTCACTCTCGTAATAGTCGATCGATGATCCCAATTCAAGTTCTAAAACGTAGTTGCCTCCTAAGCCTCATCACGTTTAACTAGGTCAATCACGCATGCATGGCGATCAACACAATCAAATCAGAATTGGAAAACATTAATTGAAAGAAGGGAGAAAGACATACATCACATCAATCTACACCACCATGGGTGGCTTCATTGTTCCCGGACGTAGGATTAGTTCCTCATGCTCGATAAGACGATAACAACACGAACATAACCACCATAGTAAAAAAGAAAAGAAAAAGGGAGAAGGAGCTCCAACCAGACAAGAAATCGCCTAAACGCTACTCTAAACAAGTGGAAAACTAGGATTCAATTCCCCTCTCGATCCAAAGGAAATATATAGAGTTCTCACTGCTCGTGGAAATAGAATGGGATTTCCGCCTAAGCGAACATTAAAATGGTAGCAGTTCAAATTGACTCTCGCGAATGCAGAGGTGAGTCCTCAACTTCAATCGTGCACATAGTGACCTTCATCACTGAGGCCAGGCGTGATGGTCTCCATCTTCCGAAGTCTTGAAGCTCTCGCGAGGTAGCAGGCTCTCGCGTGGCGAGACAGAATTGATGATTGTTCCTGCCCTGGCTGATCTTCGACTCACGAGGTGAGCATCCACTCGCGGGGGAGTATCTCCGGCACGGTAATTTCCACTATTTTTTGACTTTCTTTGACTCTCGTGAGCTTCACTTCTAACCTCAAACAATAAAAGAAACAAAAAGCTTAATTCTATTCAAAATAGACTAAAAACTACTAAAATTTCCTAGAACGAATCAAAGTCTAATATAGGAACAAAATAAGGCCAAATTAGAAGAAAACTAGATTGAACCCCAATAAATAGTACAGAAACCACAGTCCATCTAATTATAAAACTAGATAAGCCGGTAGGCTTATCAAAACACCCAACTTAAACCTTGCTTGTCCCCAAGCAAGCTAAAACTCAAAAGACTCAAGACTTGGAGTTTAAAGATTCAATCAGGCCACACAAATTTCATGCACGTTTAACAAAACAGTTTTTTTCAAAATGATTTCCCCCTTGCATCAATGTAATCCCCACATTCATTTACTTTAAACATTTGAGAACCTCATCATTCATGCATTCATTAATCTAAGTTGAGATCAAGTTACATAAAAAGGAAGATCACCAATCAACCAATTGCCTTCCCTCACAAGGGTATGTAAAATTTCACCATTCGCTCCAAATTGCCTAGGCTATCAACTTTTCACTCAATTTCACATATCAAGAGCACTTCCCATGAATTTTATTTTCATCTCAAAATGGTCTCACAAAACATGGATGCAACATCGGTAAGGTCTTATAAAGGTTGTAATGGGGCCCAGGTTAGGGTAGATATTCAAGGATACTAGGCTTAAGTCCCTAGGAACTAAGAGAGCATGAGCATTTGACACATCTTCCACTCAAATTCCTTTTCCATTTTTTTTTTTTGCCTTGGTGACTACAGGCCTTTTCCTTGCTATTTTTTATGTTTTGCCCTTTTCTTTTGGCAATTTTTTTCCCTTGGGTTTCAACCTCTATTTTTATTTTTCTCAACCCAAAATGACATATCGCCTGTAGCCACCCCAAACTTAGTTTCTCAAATCCTTCTCTTGCTAAGCTTCCATGCTCTCCTAATCCTAAGATTGCGTTAACCGGTTTTTCAGATTTTGGCTTATAATATAGGGTCATCAAGAAACAATAGGCTAATTAATTAGGCTCAATGTGACTAACTAGGGACCATGCATTAGGGATGGTTCTTTTTCGGCCAAGTAGTTATTCAAAGAAAATTGCCTAAATCATTTGATGCAACAAATAAACATGCAAACCATGAAGAGATTCAAGCAAATTCGGGACAGTGCAACTTAAAAGTGATTCACACAATCAAAAACAAAGTTGGAGGCTCAAATCCTCACCTGGACATTTTAGCAAATTGTTTGACCGAGATACAATTCCTAGTGCGCACCCCTCACCCCAAACTTGTCATAAATCAAGCAATCACAATAAAGTTTCTCAAAGTTCAATTTTCAATTTTTCACATGGGATCAACTTTTCTATTTTCCTCAACCTAGGGGGAAATCATCGATGGTCAAAATAATTCATGCAATCAATCTATGCTAAATTTAATTAAAATCCAACAAGCTTGCTTGAACACATTCATACACAAACTCTTGATCTTCTCAAATTATTCAAGAGTGACAAACAAAAAACAGCAATTGGTTCCCTCCCCACACTAAAAGCATACATTGTCCTCAATGAAAGAACACGAGATATATAAAATAAGAGTGAGGAAAGGAGGGGGTGCCCCACGATCAAATACTAGTGGAGGTGGGCCCCACTAGGAAAGTTCTTCTACGGTTTGCATCCTCATCCAATTGGTCTCGGGCACCCCTGCTGGGCCAAAGTCCTCTCCTGGAAGAAATCCTGCAAATCAAAAACTTAATTGGCAGATTCGCGAGGCGAGAGATAACTATGAGGCGAATCCCGGAAAATTGTTATTCACACTTTCCCGGAATAGCGAGGCGAGTAGTATCTCGCGAGGCGAATCCGGAATTTCAAACGATGATGATGCCCGGATCATGCGGCTAGAAGTATCCCTCGCAGCGCGAGACAAGAAGAGTGAGCAAGCCTGCGAGATTCGTGGCTTCATCTCGCGTGGCCACCGAGGATTCAGCGTGGAGAATCAAGATTTTTTTAATATATAAATGAAAATGATGAAACTAAAAATAAAGGATACCTAGCTTGGGTTGCCTCCCCAATAAGCGCTTCTTTAACGTCACTAGCTTGACTTATTAAGAAGCATCCACCGGATCCCATAGCCCGTGGCGTAAAGGCCAAGAGATGCTCATCACGTGAGATCCTCCACCCGGATCCCATGGTTTGTGAGTGGCAATTGCGAAGCAATACGACTTCTTTCCACAATTCCACCTAGCACGTGGTGAAAACTTCTTTGACCTCTGCATTATGAACTCACTTCCTCTCGGTCAAATTGTATTTTCACGAGGAAGTGTGCGATAAGTGGGACGGACTAACTTACCGGTGTCCACACATGCAGGCAAGCCAACATATTTATTTAATGCAGAAAATCAGATTGCTCAGCAAGCATGGTGGAGTCCACTACCACTTTATCTTCATTTTGAACTCTCCCCTTGCTCGTGCCTTGTCCCTTGCCAACTCCTCTTTCTTAGGTTACTCTTCCTCAACATGTGGTAGTTCTTCCTCAACTTCCCAGAGAACTAGTTGTATCCCTGTTAGATCCCAACACCCTACCGCTTCTATTTGTTATGACATCACATTGGTTCTTAGGGTTGTTCTCGGTATCACCCGGGAAAGTCCCCGGGAAACGCTCATTTAGTTGCTTATGCGAGTTGGGCAATCAGATCTCTAGATTCGAATTGCCGACCTGTATGAGTTGCCAACTTATCAATGGTCGTGTTTGTATTGATTGCCAACTTCTCAATCGCTGCGCTCATCTTCTCAATAGCCAACTCCCACGGTTGCCTTCCAACATCCTCGTTGAGGTTGTGGTTGCCAATTCTCGTTGAGGTTGTGGTTGCCCCGGCTAGACCACCGCCTAACATTACTCCAAGTGAAACCCGGATGGTCTCTCCTCATATAACCCCTATTTCGACTGACTGCTCCCGATAGTTGTTGGGGCACGCTGTCATAGAAATTATGGCATGAGTCCACATGTTCTTGATAGAAGTAGAAGAATGACAACTGCAAGTGTCATGGTCTCCATTACAATCTTCGCAACCGAAGCATTCCCTCCTGTACCTTGCATACAAAACAACGCAAGACCAAGTGGAATCAAAGAAGTAGAGAGATACTAAAAATAAAAATAAAAATAAAAATAAAAATAAAAATAACTTAACCAAATAATCAAACTTCCCTAAAAATTAGGAAAATTGGTTGTGCTAATCCCCAGCAACGACGCCAAAACTTGTTGAGTCCAGCAAGTGTACCGGTCGTCGTGTAAGTAATAAAATAACATGGTAAGAATTTACCAAGGTCGAACACAAGGATTGGGGTACCAATTCTACCATGGCCCTGGGAAATTAGATACGTTGGTCAAGCGAGGCGAGTGGTTGAGGGAGAGAAAATATAAGGTCGCAATCTAAATTAACAAATCTAATAAAATAATTAACTTAAAATCTGAAATTAAAATGTCCAAGGTCACAAATCCACCTACCCAATCATGCATACCCAAGTGATGATGAATTCCTCCCTAAGTTCAATTACAATGTCAACCAGGACCCCCAAATTCTCCTATATCCACTGTCGTGCTCAATAGGACGTATTCGATGATTGGATTAATTACTTACTAGGTCTCATA
>JAUPTC010002541.1:0-11625 GCA_030762895.1 Sophora flavescens
AACTTTACTGAATAGCAAACAAAATACAATAAATTTTATTATCACAACTATAACAAACTCCAACTTTAAGTATACATCAACACACTTGTTTTTTTCATTTTTATTTTTGATAAATAGTGAAACCATATTCTCCTTTTTTTTGACAAAAAAAAATCACATTCTCATTGACAAAACATTATCCATAGAAACATGATCGGTCCAAGAGCTAAAGTGGGTATAAAGTAAATTTTGAGTAAGATTTTTTTTATTTTAAGTGAGAGAGTCTACTTGGATTAGATTATGCTTTATGTTTTGATCTTTTTGTTAGCATGTGTGGTCTTTTTACTTTATAAAAACTAAGAGTAAATAATTTTTTTTGCTAATGAACCTAAAGTTGGGGCTTTAGTAGCTTCATCATGGGATCGACTATGGATAGAAAATAGGAGAACTATTTGAGTGGTCCGGACGGGAGTATTTATAGTTTATATATGATTTCTCAATTGGACACCAGTGTCTCCGGTTTTCCAAATGTATGGGACTTATTTTTATTATCCTTTAATGCCTTTGTGTACAAATTGGGAGCAGCTCCTGTTCTTATTTATTATGATTCTCTATTGGTTTATGCATGTATTAACAGGTAATTAACAAAGTCCTTTAAAAAAAAAAACAGGTAACAAGTATAAACTCTATATAGAGTTAGAGACGAATGATGTCGTTGTTTGTGGGATCTCTCTCCTACTTTCCTTTGAATTGTTTATCTTTTACAGGATTAAAAGTTTAGAACAGGCCGTATATATGTGTAGGGTTTTGGAAGCGTGAACATCTCATTTTGATCGGGTCTTTTAGTCTTTACTAAAAATTTCAAAAAAAAAAAAATAAAAATAAAAATTGCAAAGAAAATAAAAATAATAAAGAGATTTTTAATTGGGTCAGGAAAGTTAAACCCATTTCATCCTCCACCAACAAACCCTAGCTACCACTTTATTTTGAATTAGAATTTAATTTATGTAGATGAGGCTCGGTAGATTTTGATTTCAAATCAGAGATAGAAATCTTAATCTTGGCATGTTTTTAGGATCAGGATCAGAAAACAATCTTAATCTTGGCGGGATTTTAGGATCAAGATGAGAGGAATGGACATTATAAAAATCACAACAGGGATCAGAAAAAGGGGATCGGTTTGATTTTTTTTTGGCCTTGCTCTCTCCCATTCTTTTAATTTCGCATTGCTTTCTTCTTCTTCACCAGGAACCCATTTCTTTTGACATCTCATTTTCTTCCCTTATCTTCTTCCTTCATCCATCAAATCTATCTCTCTCCCTTCAAACTTCATCTTCTCCTTTCCTCTAGAAGCAGTCGCGCCACCTCCTCCCGCCCGGCCGCCCGCCGTCGCTCGCCGACGCAACGGGGAAGACCGCCCCGCCTGCCTCAAGTCCGCCACCAGGACCTCCGGCCCCACCGTGCGCAAACCCCACCGCCGCTCTGTGCCGGAACTGCCGCCTCTTGATCCCAAGCCACTACCTCCTTCCTTGTTTGCTCTGCTGCGTTTGGCCTCTGCAAATCCTCTGTTTGTTTTGTTGTTAGAAGGTTTTGGTTCTCCTTTTCTTTTGTTTTGTTCTCTGGTTACTTATTTATTTTTATTTTATCTTTGTTTTTTTTTTAGTCGACCTAACCTTCTCTTTTGTAGTATTTGGGTTTGGTTTGAGTGCCTTGTTGGGCTAAATATGGTGTTAATCTTGATGTGAATATTTTAGTGGGCTGGTCACTTAGCCCAAGTTAAAAATGCTATAAACACTTATATGAAGTCAAACTTTATTTTTATTCTTCAATTTTCAATTAAGTAAGCAATAAATTAAATAAAATAGAATATTTATTTATAAATAATTTTAGGATTACTTTGTGAGAGGTATCACATTTAATCCCTTAGGTCTAAGATCGTTCTGCGGACGTTTGTGCCATGTTCTATCTCACTTAGGAGTTTTCGATAATAAAAAATGAAATATATATATAAAAAAAACCTTTTTTTTTATAAAATGAAATAAAAACTTTTTTTCATAAAATTTAAAATAAACCAACAAATAAAATATTTTCTACAAGAACTACGTGACTTTGAGTTTCCCATCGAAGCAGGGAATACGTAGGAGCGGGATTAATCATCTCGACAAGCCAAAATTAATTTTTCCTTTATTTTGTGTTCTTTTTTTAATTTATTTAATGTGGATAATTAATTAATAATTTATTTAATGTTTTTTTGGGTTGCTCTATGACAAGTGTCATGCTCAATCCCCTAGCTTTGAGGTTGCCCTATGGGCATACGTGCCATGTTCAACCTCTTAGGATTTATCAATAACATTTTTCTTTTCTAAAAAATAAATTAAAAATACAAAAAACCAATAAAGAAACATAAAAATAAAGAAAATATTAATAAATAAATAAATCCTTCCTTGTGAATATTTTTGGGGTAAAAAATAAACAATGTAATTTTGCGCGATTAATTCAAGGTACCATTCGAAGGATGGGTGAAGTAGGTGCTTAACACCTTACCTAATCATAACCGACTCCGAACTCAATTTGGTTTCAAAGATCATTTTTTTAAAGGTTTTCCAATTTTTCCTAAATTAAATAAAATTGGTGGCGACTCTACTTTTTTTTTAAATTTCTTTTTTTCGCCATCCTCATAGTAATTTTTGGTTGCGGCGGGGAGGAGATGTGATAATTTGAGAGATGTTATTTTAGTAAGAGAATGAGTTTACTAAAGGAATGAGAATAATTGTATGATTTTATTATTAATATTGAAGAAATGTTTTGGCGGATTAGATGTACATGCCACCACACTTGAAGGGTTGAGGTAGATTCCACCACAACATATCACAAGTGATATTATTTATAGACATTATTGGACCACCTAAGTACTATATAGAAATCTATAGATGTTTTCTTGATTTTTCTTCATTTTCTACTATAAGAGTTCTAGAATTATAGACTATAAATCCTTTGGACGATTGAGAATACCCTAATAGTATTTCATTATCTACTTTAGCATCAAATTTATCAAGTTGATCTTTAGTATTTTTTATAAAACATTTACAACAAAAGGATGAAAATAAGATATGTTGGGTTTTTCGTCCTTTCCACAATTCATGAGGGAGTCTTATTCATAAGTGGTCTAATGTATATTTTGTTATGAATACGTGACAGTGTTATGACTTGATCCGAAGTGTCTAGGGATAGAGTTGTCATGGAGCATTGTTCTATCCATCTCTTGAAGAGATCTATTCTTTCTCTCTCCCATACCATTTTCCTGTGGTGTTCAGGTATTGAGAAGTTATGAAGAATACCACTTTCTTCACATAACCTTTCAAATAGCTCATTTTCAAACTCTCCTCCATGGTCGCTCGATTGAAGTGATACACATGTCTTTTTCATTAAAATGCGCATTTTGGGAATATAGAAAAGACCTTGAATGACTCATCTCTTGCGAGCTAAGAGCATAACTCATGCCCATCTAGTGTAGTTATGCTGCTATGACTAAACCATATTTCTTACCACAGCGTGCGATCCTTGGTGGACCAAAGAGATCAAGGTGTAGCGGCTCTAGTGGTCTTGAGGTACTAACTATGTTCTTAGATTCAAAAGAACCTTTGATTTGTTTTCCACTTTTGACATGCATCTGAGAGAGCATTAGATTTATACTTAAGGTTTGGTAGTCTTCTCCGAGTTATGCTTTTCAGCTTTGGGATTAACCTCAAGCTTGCGTGACCCTAGCCTTTTGAGCCAAATCCATCGCTCATCTTCAATGGACACTAGACATGAGACACTCTGATTTGTGAGGTCCTCCAAGTCGATCTTATACAGTTGTTTTGCCTCTTAGCGATGAACAAGATAGATCCATCAATTTTCTTGACACTACATATCTTTGTCAAAAACAATATACCCACTATCGCACAATTGACTTATGTAGCAAGTTGTGTTTTAACCCTAACCAATAAAACATTATCAATAGAGGAAAATGATGTTTACCAATTTCCCAGAGCTCTATGATCTTTCCACATCGATTGCTTCCAAAGATAACCCAGTCACCATCTTTGTGTCAATTGTCTTGGAACATACACTTTTCTCCGTCATGTGGCGTGGGCATCCATTGTCCAAGTACCAGATGCACGTTTCTTTCATGTTGTTAAGCAAATCGCAACATGTATGATCATATTCTTAGGTACCGGATTGACTTAGGTCCTTTCTTGTTAGTATACTACAAGAATACATGGAATTATCGCGGTAGTTTCTTGGCGGGACATTTTGCCGAAATTATATTATTACAGACGGAAAAACCGTTGGAAATATGGAAGGAAAAAATCAGCGTCATTAGAGCGGAAGTAGCCATCGGAAACATTGCCGAGGACAAGCCGTCGGTAATTCCGTCGAAAAAGTGGGGAAATTTGGCGGGAATAAATTGCGATGGAAATTTCCGGGTAATGAGTAGGAAAGTCGAATTTCCGACGAAATGCGTCTGAAGTGGAAGCGTGTTAAGCGGAATTTCCGTCGGAAATGTTTTTGCAGACGAGAATTTCCGTCGGTAAATTTCCGTCGAAATCGCAGAATATGGGCGATATATTAGACGGACGGGTTCTTGAAAAGTCGGATCCAAGTCAATAACTCGAACCAGTTTTAGGCACGAGACTCGGTCCCCGGTGACCCCAGATCTAGTTGAGGTGGCTAATGAGTCGAGTCATTTTGTGGTGCTTGCACTGTGAATCGATGCTTGTTTCGATGGTGGGGTGGTAGGATGATGGTGAGGGTAAGAAGAATATGTTGATGATGAGGGTAAAAATGGGCTATACAGCGAAAACAAATAAAATTCGGTGGTTCATGGATGTACCACGTGATAAAATGCTTCACTAGCCTCATACTTTTTGTGAACAATGATGTACATTTTCTTGAAGCTTCAAGGAAAATGATAGAGTGGTCTCTTTGACCCTTCTAGAAGATGGGCAGAGTGATCATTTATTATGCTAAAGTTAGATATTTTAAATAAAATGATTATTGCTCGAAGAAAAAAAAAGTTGTTTGACATAAGACTTGTGAGTTATGTCTTGTGTATGAATTATGATCGAATGTAACTTTGATATCAATAGTAGGATTTTAGGAATAAGTTACATGATTAAAGGGATAAGATTTTAAGAAGGCGGTGATACATGCAGTTAGAGGGTGAAAATAATATATGGTTTTTATTGTGGATGTTGAATAACTTCTTTGATGGGTTTAAGGTAGATCTCACCACATTTGGTGGGTTGGAGTGGACTCCATCACATTATTAAAAATGATACGATAATGATTATTTGTAAGCATTCTTAAACCACTAAATATTATGAGTTCTCCAGATATTCTTTAGAATATTGTTTTCAATCACTACAAGAAAATAGGGTTTTAACTATTCCATGAATTTTAGTTGCTTATATGTTAGCTACAATTAGTTCTTAGATGTATCACCACAACTCCTACCTTGCCATGGCTGATTTCAGTTGTAAGTGGCTCCAAAATAGTAAGATAACTGATTTGTTATATCAGTTATTCTTTAACTAAAATAAGCTAGTTTGTTAGTCTCGGGGTTTCATTATTGATCTCTATATAAAGTGTTCATATCCACTTTGTAATTCAAGAAAAATACTTCAATAATATCAAAGATGTTATCCATCTCTTCCAAATTCTAGTTCATAATATGGTATCAACTTCATAACTTTCTCAAGCTTGCACCGCTTCTCTTCCCTTTCCTCCCTGAAACCAGCCACGACTCTGCCCTTTCTTCTTCGGCAGGAAATCGGATTCTACTTTGATCCTTCCCAAAACCTCCACCCCACTATCCGCATCAAGGAAAAAACCACAGCTCGTTCTCGTTCAACCTCCCTTCATGGTGACAATTACTACCATTGGAGTAAGGCCATGCACAGCCTCTTTAAAAATAAATTCAAGTTTGTCAATGGTGATATTCTAAACCACCATCCAGCGATATCTTGTTTGATCCTTGGGAGAGATGCAGCAACATAGTGGTCTCTTGGATCACACACACCCTTTCACCTCGGATCTCTCAAAGTGTCTGCTTTGGCAATGCTAGAGATCTTTGGGTCAATATTGAAACAAGATTCACGAAGGAAACCAACTTTCGAATGTCGATCCAGCAAGAACTTCCTCGACAAGTAAGGAGAAGGTCTCTTTCAACCTTTTCAACGACATGAAAATCCTATAGGATGAACTTGAATCTCGACCAGCTCAAGCTGTTCTTCTATTTTGCACTTGCGGCTGAGCAATCCGTTCCAATTCCGAAGAAAAGGAGCATGCACATGCTTCTTAAAAGGTATCAATAATTCATTTGATTATGTAAGAACTCAAGATTCTCATATGGATCACTCCCCCTCTATCACTAGAAACTCCTCACTCATGTACAACAGAAAAGCCCCAATCCATTTCTAGCGATGGTCTCCACATTTGATGCCAATACATTGATCAAAGGCGAGGCACAACAATCAAGGAAGAGGTCGTGGCAGAAATTCCAGAATGGTGAGCAATGCAATATTATATCAGAAATAACCCCTCGTCAATACCTGCTACTTCAAACATAGGTTCCTTCCGGTTAATAACTAGGTCTCAAGGCTCAGAACAATGAGATCTCTACTACCTCTGTGAAACCCATCTCAAATCTATTCACTCCTCTCTAGATCAGAGGCTCACCACTACGAGAAGTACAAATACTTAGTTTCCTTACTACAAGCTTCAAAAGCGGTGCAGTATCCTCGTGATTCAAATAATAGACCCAATATCCTGATTCTCTCATCATCTTTGTCTCTAGTGTTACTAAACCGGTAATTCTTGCACTCCTTCTTCTTATTGGATTTTAGATACTGGTGCATCGACCATATTTGTCCATTTATCAACTCTTCATACTTATCATATCATTTCTCTATTCTTGTCCAAGTTACCTAATGGTGCAACCATTATTTCCAGTATTCACCACAATTCATTTAAGTTCCTCTTTTCGTCTTACATGATGTTTTATACATCCACAGTTTTGAATTTAATCCGTTACATTAGCAAATTGGCTAAATCACTAATTATCAATTCCTTTTCTCACGTCTTCTTGTATCATATAGGATGTGCATCCGAAAGATGATTGGACATCTTGAAGTTCATCACAACCTTTACATACTAAGCATGCCACGTACACCTACTCCTTCTATCCTAGTTCTTCACTGCCTTTTCTCTGTAATAAAGACATTGTAATAATGGTCTTCCTAATTCCTTTGATTTGTGGCACTTTAGGTTAGGCCATCCTTCATCAGTTGTAATTGATAAACTTTGTATGAATTACAGTGACTGGAGGCAAGTGTGTCCCAGGTGGTCAAGTAATAAAACACGGTAAGAGTCTACGAGTGGAACAAAAGATTGGGTTCAATTGAATAATTTACAAGAAATCAGATAAGTTGGTTAAGTAGAAAGTGGTTGGAAAGAAGCAGGGATCACAATTCAAATTAACAAATGAATCAATCAAAGATATGGTGATGAAATCTGGAATTAAAAGCATCTAAGTTTTGAATCCACCTACCCGATCATGCAAAGTACCCAGTGATATTGATCTCCTCCACCAGGATTCAATTTTAATGTCAACGGGACCCCTAAATTCTCTATATCCCTGATCGTGCTTTCAATAGGAGCGTATTCGATGATTTGAGTTAATTACTTACTAGGTCTCTTAACCCAATCTCGAATTCTATTAATTCTTGTTCCCAAAGAGTTGCATCGATCTCCTATTCACTCTCGTGCAACACTCGTCCGATGTTCCCAATTCAAGTCTGCAGCAGATCGCCTCTCGGCCTCACACGTTTAACTAGTTGATCACGCAGACATATAACCAACACAATGAAATTAGATTGGAAAACAATAATTGAATTAAGAGAGAGAGTTACATACATGAATCTTGCATGCATAGGTGGCTTCATCGATCACAGGAAACAAGAGGATTAGTTCACCATGTCGTAGCAACGACCACGTCTGATGGAAATCATCCTAAGATAAGAATTAAGAGAAGAGAAAAGGGAGGCGCGACCCCGAATAAGGATTACAAAAGATCGAAATCGGTTCGATCCAAAGTCCTCTTTTGCATTACGATCGCGCTCTGTTATAAGGGAGGCCAGCGTCACGGCGTGATAGGTGTGGCGGCTTCTGTTCACGGCACATACGGAATTTGAACTCTGGCCGCGGGATGTCTGTGACGTGAGACCTCTTGTCACGGCCCGTGATGTGAATCCAGCCAGGCCGTGATGTTCTCTGCTTAGTGGATTTTGGGTCACGGCGTGATACACTCACGGCTAGGAGTGATGGTCGACTTGTGTGGCTTTTAGGTCACAGTCGTGATATACATCACGGCTAGGCCGTGATGGTCTCGACTCTGGTGCTTTCTGGAGTTCACACACTCGCGGCGCGAGGGCGTCTCCGACGCGAACCTTCCTTTCACGCCCCGTGATGTGAATCCGCTGGGCGTGATGGTCTCTGTCTTCAGGTCTTAAGCTCTCGTGGGTGAGCTTCTCGCGGGCGGAGAATCTCGAATATGGCAATCTCCACTATTTCTTGACTTTCCTTAATTCTTAGGCTTCTCATGGACTGAAAACAACACAAGCAACCACAAGCGTAATTCTATCAAAGAAGCTAAAAAACACACAAAGACACAAAACGAGTCAAAGTCCAACTTAGGAACAAAACAAGGAAATTTGGCGAAGCGAGATTGAACTCGACTAATTAGCACGTAAACCACCGTCTTACTAGTTATAAAACTAGATAAGCCAGAGGCTTATCAAACACTAGAAACAAACCTTGCTTGTCCCAGCAAGCTAAAACTCAAGCAATTCAAGACTTGGCAAGCTAAGGGATTCGATCGATTTCACACAAATTTCATGCGACTTTACAAGCAGTTTTCTTCTTTGATTCCCCCTTTTTCATCAATGTAATCCCCACATTCATCTACTTTAAACAATTGAGAAGTTATCATTCATGCCATCATTACTCTAAGTTGAGGCTCAAAGATACACAAAAAGGAAGATACCTATTTCAAACAATTGCCTTCCTCTCGAGGGCATTTAGTATTTCACTCATTCTCTCAAGTTTGTCCACAGGCTATCAACTTTTCACTCACTTTCACATTCTAGAGCACTTCCCGTGAATTTGATTTTCATCTCAAACATAGTTCTCACGAAAACATCATGCATCATCATTAGGTCTTTCAAAGGTTGTAATGGGGCCTGGCTAAAGGTAGGATAATCAAAGGATAGAAGCTAAGTCCCCAGGATCAATGAGAGCATGAAACTAATATCCACAACAATTGAATTTACTCTCATATTATTCTCCTCCTTGCAGTTGGTGGCTACACACCTCTTCCTTTTTATATTATTTTTTTCTTTGCCCTTTTTGCACATGTTCGATGCTTTTTATCACCCATTTTTTTCTTTTTTCTTTCAAGCCTTGGCCCTTACTTCCGTTTTTTTTTTTCTCATTTATGATTCATGAACTTGTAGCCACCCCAAACTTAGTTCCACAACAACACAAAGCTAAAAATTCCATACTCTCCTAAATCCTAGGATAGGGAAAATCATAGTTTTCCGAGTTAATGGCTTGTAATGTAAGGTCATCAAGAACAATAGGCTTCAAGGCTCAATGTGGCTAACTAGGGATCATTCATCAAGGTTGGTTCAATTTATGGCCAAGTAGTTAATTCAAAGAAAATTGCCTAAATCATTTGATCGACAATAAACATGCAAACCATATAGAGATTCAAGCAAATTCGGAAAGTGCAACAACGATGATTCACACATTCAAAAACGAGTTGGAGGCTCAAATCCTCACTGGACATTTTGCAAGTTGTTTGGCCAGAATCGATTCTAGTGTGTGCACCCCTCACTTTAAACTTATCATAAATCAAGCAATCATAATAAATCTCAAGTTCAATTTTCAATTTTTAAGTGAGGATCAGCTTTTCTATTATTAGAACCTAAGGGGAAATCATCAATGGTCAATATAATTCATGCAATCATCTATACTAAATATAATTAAAATCCAACAAGCTTGCCCGACACGACATTTCATACAAAAACTCTTGATCTTCTCAAATTATTCAAGAAGCGACAAACAAAAACAAGACAAAAATCAAAAACAAAACAAAAGTTAGGAGAAGGGGATACCTGGCAGGTTTGCCTCCCGAGTAGCGCTTGTTTAACGTCCAGAGCACGACTCAGTCACCCTGGGGTTAATCGAAGAAACACTTGCTTTCAGTTGGGATTGACTCCCATGATAATGCTTTAACTTGTGCCCGTTCGCCCGAAGTTGCAGGCCCGCCTAATTCCACTGCCCATGAGAGACTTGTAGGATCTTGTATGGTCAGGCCATCTTGATTTCAGCTTCCCGGAAAAGAGCCTCGGCAAGATTATACGAAGCACCAATTGCAGGGATCGAACCTCCTAGGCAAGATGTGCTTGTCATGCCATGCTTTTCGTCCGCTCCTTGTAGATTCTCGCGTTCTCATAAGCTTGCATGCGGATCTCGGACAGCTCATTCAAGTCCAACAACCTCTTTCTCCGACCTTTGTCAAGTCAAAGTTGAGCTCCCCTAATTGACCAGTAAAGATTTCTCCCCCAACTCCACGGTAGGTGATGCCTTTAGAACACCAAATTGTAGGGGAAACCTTCCAATTGGAGTCTTGAAGGGGCGATCTTATAAGCCCATAGAGCATCATCAATTTCCTTGACCAATCCTTAGTGAGGAGTTGGGCGGTTTTCTCAGAATGCGCTTGACTCACGGTTGGATACCTCGCTTACCCATTTGTTTGGGGATGATAGGGAGTGGAGACTCTGTGCTTGACCCGTACTTCTTAAGAAGCTTGTGCATTTGATTGTTGCAGTAGGATCCCCATCAGCGATCAACACTCTTGGGACCCCAAACCTAGAGAAGATATTGCGCCTCAAAGAAATCCATGACTACCGCGCATCATCGTGGTTGTTGGGATTGCCTCCACCGGCTAACCACGTAGTCCACAGCCACCAAAATGTATTGGTAAGAGAAAGAGGGTGGGAATGGTCACATGAAATCATCCCCCAACATCAAAACTCTGCCATAGGATGCAATTCAAGGAAATTCATCTTACCAAATATTGCCACCCTCGGCAACGATCCCGGTGCTCAGAAAAGGTTAGGCATCCATGGCGTTGGCAAAAAAACCACTTTGGAGGATGTTTTCTGCAGTCTTCTATCACCACAATGCCATGTGACAGAGCTATGACAACGCCACAATGCGTTTCCGAGTTGGTCATGGGAATGCACCTCCACGAGGATCCCGTAGAGGCATTGCTTGAAGATGATGGGGGTCCCCACGCATATTATTTTGCATCAGGAAAGAACTTCTTCTCTGTGATTGAGTCTAACCTTGTGGAACACACGTTTGAAGACTTGAAGTTGGCCATATGGGACCAAGGGGGGGAATTTTCAATAAGTGCAAGCTTTTCATGGGGAAACTCTTCCTTGATGTCTAACAATTCCTCCCTCGGTGTGGGATTGACCAACCTAGATGATGGTCCGCCACCCCATTGTCGAGATCCGCTTCCTGTCCTTAATC
>JAUPTC010002542.1:0-11611 GCA_030762895.1 Sophora flavescens
GAAAGAGGAAAATGGCTCACTGGGCTGAAAACCTGAAAAGGCGGTCTAGGCAAAAGTTAGAGTGACCAGGTAGGTTGAAAACGCAAAAAGAGCAACTTACGCAAAAGTTAGGGTCACGTGCAAAAAAAAATGGACAATGGTCTCTTCAAGTTGATAAACTGGGGTAGTTTAAGTTTACAGGGACAGGTCATGAAATGCTCCCAATGCATGAAGATCAATGCAAGTCATATCCTTCCAAGTTGATTAAGGCGATGTTCAAGATCATGTGCATCAGAGACTAGCAATAGTTATCTTAAAGAGTATCGCTAGAAGAAGACCGAACTCATTATGTTTTCTCCATTTGATAATATCTCAATCGTGAATCTCACAATGAATTCCTCTCAAATCACGAGAGTGCGGTGGTCTTCTGCCAAGGGCAATGTTTGAAAAGAAAAAAATAATTGTCACTATCTTCTATGGTCATAACCATTGTGATGGAAGCATATCTCTGTCAGGAAGAAAGACATCAGTTGAACAAGCAAGTGATCAATCAGATCAACGAACTTCGTTCTAGTTCACCCTAAATCTGGCTGTGATCAAAAAATGACTTTAAAAAAAGAATTAAAATATCATGATTTTCAAAACATTTGATGTATCATGCATTGAAAAATAAAATAAAATAAATCATCCAGGTTTTTCATCAATCATTGGAAATATCTTCTGCATCATGCATTGAAAAATAAAAAATGAAAAATCATCATGGTTTTAATCAATCATAAAATACATCTTCTGCATCATGCATTGAAAAATAAAAAATGAAAGAATCATCATGGTTTTAATCAATCATAAAAAAGCATCCTTTGCAACAAGCATTGAAAAAATAAACAAAAAGTGCCATGCATCCTGTGTATGTGTCTCTTGCATCATGCATTGCCATATCATTTCATGCATCATTGGATCATACTTGTTTACCTAATTCATCGCTTTTTTTATTCTGACAAGCACATGACTCACAAGCCATGATTTTGCTAGCTTTAGTAGCCATATGGTCTCTATAAGTTTCTTTTTATCTTTCTTTTCAAGCTTCGACGGATACTCGACTCCGCAAGCTTCTTTTTATCTTTCGTTTCAAGCTTCGGTGGATACCCGACTCCACAAGCTTCTTTTAATCTTTCCTTGCAAGCTTCAGTGGATACTCGACTCAGCAAGCTTCTTTTTTATCTTTGCTAGCAAGCTTCGGCGGATACTCGGCTCCGCAAGATTCTTTTTATGTTTTTTTCAAAGCTTCTGCGGATACTAGGCTCCATGAAGCTTCTTTTTATCTTTTATTCCAAGCTCGGCGGATGCTCGGCTCCAAGATTCTTTTTATGTTTTTTTCCAAGCTTGGCGGATACTAGGCTCCTCAAGCTTCTTTTTATCTTTTCTTCCAAGCCAGGCGGATACTCGACTCCATAAGCTTCTTTTTATGTTTGTTTCCAAGCTTAGGCGGATACCCGGCTCCATGAAGCTTCCTTTTTATCTTTTCTTCCAAGGTTCGGCGGATACTCGGCTCCGCAAGCTTCTTTAAGTTTGTTTTCAAGCTTCGACGGATACCAGCTCGAAAGCTTCTTTTAATCATTATTTGCAAGCTTCAGCGGATATCAGGAGCTCCATAAGCTTCTTTTTTATATTTTCTTCCAAGCTTCAGCGGATACTCGACCCCATAGCTTCTTTTTTATGTTTGTTTTCAAGATTCGGTGGATACCCGGCTCCATGAAGCTTCTTTTAATCTCTCTTTGCAAGCTTCAGGTGATATCCGACTTCGCAAGCATCTTTTTTATCTTTTCTTCCAAGCCGGCGGATACCGGCTCATAAGCTTCTTTTATCGGCTCGCAAGCTTCTTTTATCTTTGCTAGCAAGCAGGCGGATACTCGGCTCATGAAGCTTCTTTTATGTTTCTTTCCAAGCTTAGGCGGATACCCGACTCCATAAGCTTCTTTTTAATCTTTTCTTCCAAGCTTGGCGGATACTCGGTTCATAAACTTCTTTTATGTTTGTTTCCAAGCTTCGGCGGATACTCGGCTCCTAAGCTTCCTTTTTATCTTTTCTTCCAAGCTTGGCGGATACTCGGTTCTGCAAGCTTCTTTTAATCTTTCTTTGCAAGCTTGGCGGATATCCAAGCTCCCGCAAGCTTCTTTTTATCTTTTATACCAAGCTTCGGCGGATACTCGTCTCCACAAGCTTCTTTTTATGTTTCTTTCCTAGCTTCGGCGGATACTCAGCTCAGCAAGCTTCTTTTAATCTTTCTTTGCAAGCTTCGGCGGATACCGATTCGCGAGAGCTTATTTGTATGTTTCTTTTCAAGCCGGTGGATACCGACTCCGAAGCTTTTTTTATCTTTATTTTCAAGCTTCAGGCGGATACCCGACTCATAAGCTTCCTAACTTCCTAACAATCCTTGGCGGATACATGGACCCACGGGTTTTATGTCCTTCTTATGTTGTCGGACAAAATTATGGTTCACTTCTTTTACTCATTTCTTATAACGATAATAAGAATAACTATGGTTATTCATATTATCTAGTAAGAACTAAGTAAAGAGGGCAGTTATAAACACTATATTTTGTCATCCCTTTTCTATATTATTATAAAATATCAAAAGTATATATAAAAAAATAAAAAAATGAAAAAATGAAAAAATGAAAACAAATGGTTGGCTTTTGAGCTTTTATATGATCATCGGATGGAGAGTCTCACAAATTCACAACTTTAACCAAATTGTAACTGAAGAAAAATAAAAACAAATGGCAATAATTCACTCTTTAAAGGCCAATAAATCTTGAATGAAAGGAGTTCTCTCGATTACAGGGAAACATATGGTTGTTCATTTTAAGGATGATTCACTACAAAAAGGGTGTTTAGAGACCGAAGAAATCGGTGCTATTCATCAAAATTGAGTCGCTAAATAGGTTAACGACCCGAATTACGCGACTCGAATAATGGCGGTTACTAAAACCCTGATCGCTAAATGATTTAGCGACCGAATTTGTAATCGATCGTGCTATTAGCGACGAATAATTCGGTCGCTAATTTATAAAAATAATTCGCTAAATTGGTCTCCTAAAACCGGTTATGTGACCAATTTTAGCGACAGAAAATTCGATCGCTAATTCGGTCGCTAAATTGGCCACAAATTAAAAAAACCAGTCACTAAATGTGTCCCCAAACTTGTTCTAGGGACCAATTTAGTGACCAATTTCTTTAAAAACATATAACAAACCAAATATAATTTTTTTTTTATGTGCTAAAGTGTATTGAAAAGAGTATAATGGGTACTCTAAGCTCATAAACAAAAGAACCAGATACAAGAGGATAAGGTAGAGATTCAACCAAAGTTGGAGAAGACAATAATGGTTTATATACTAACTAATAAATCGACCAAAAAAATTCCTCAGACCTAATATCTAAAACCAATCCCCGCTTGACTATTAGCAATTTAGTGCCTAAAAGCTTATTAGGGATAACAATGAGAAAAAAGAAAAAGCCCTTTGAACCTTTACACCCTATAGAAAATCAAAAGCCCAAAAGACCAATAACAAGTCCATAAACTTTTAATCTGTGGCAATTAATTCCAATCCTGTATTAGCCACCATGAAGACCACAACTTTGACTCCATGTAGAGAAAGAATTTGATTTAAACTTCAATGTTGTAGGGAAAACATTTGACCTCCCAAAGCCAGTAACCATCAACCTCATCGACCAACCACAGTTCCAACACCCGAAATGGCTATTTTATCCTAAAATCCTTAACGTGACAACAGGAGAGTACCACATTTGTCAACTTGTAACAATAATGCACTTACCATTTAATCCATATCTGCAAAAGACTTCCAAGCATCAACAAAACACCAAATTATTGATTCAATACCTCTTTGTTTGAAAAGAAAAATACATGATTATAAATGCATATAAATCGATACAAAGGTGACAAAAATGATACATGATTATAAATGCATATATCACTAGCGATTCTTGAGTAAGCATTGCAAAGTCAAAAGATTGAAAGCCAGAACATCTTGAAATAAATTTCATTCAACAAACCTTCAAATTGACTTAAGGTTGTGCGTGCAGGACTTTTGCGTGTAAGATTCAACGCTAATTCATGCATCGCAAACCAAGGAGAAAAATAAAGGAAAAAGCAAACAATGAAACCATCAATTCAGAATGAATAACATAAAATACATTAAGCACATTAAGCTTTTTATATTGTGTGACTATGCAAGAATGGAAAAGAAAACAGTGACAATTAGAAAATAGAAGCAAAAAGCAAATGGGATAGCATCACCTTCCCCTCGAAGCTTGATTCCCAATCTCCTCATTTTCCTCCGCGGGGTTCTACATTTAGCCATCAGATGAGAACTCTTGTAAGAACTACTAACTAAAAAGGAGTAGCCATCAATGCAAATAAAGCGCCCATAACTACTATATATATGGTTAAGCTCGGTTCTTACATCTCGGTGAAAGCATATAAGTAATTGTATAGACATATGACATATCAAATGAGAATAAGTCTTCACTTAAAACTTTTATGAGTCCTAATTGCACTAAATCATAATTAATTTCACAAAAACAGAACCAAGTTCAATTAAAATCAAATTGGGGTTTAGGGTTCACAGTCCCAATTTCATAAAACAAGGTTTTAATTTTAAGAGTAAAATCTGAAATCAAAGGGTTAGGGTTTCAAAATCAATTTGGGGATTTCTTGAAATCCAACAAGGTAAGGTGAGGAATCACTCACCCACAAGTAAGGGAGAAGAGATGGTGGCGGTCCGGCTGTCGGTGGCGTGATGGCGGCGGAGGACGATGCGATGCACGGACAGCACCAAGATCTAAATGAAACAATAATCAAGCTTTAGGGGAGGAGGAAGGAGGGTGTAACAGCCATAGAGGTTGAAAACCACCATTAATGGCGGCAGCCGGAGCTTATCGCGGTGGAGATGCCGTTTCACGGCGGCGGAGGCGAAGCGGCCCGGCGGCGCGCGAGGAAAGAGGGTGGTCGGATAGCCATCATCTCTGTGTTGAGCAGTGGCTGCGGTGGAGGGACGATGCGGCTGAGAGTGAAGGAAGAGGGTGAAGTTGGAGGGGAGGAAGAAGAAGAAGAGAGAAAGAAGGAGAAAGAAGAATAAAAAGAAAGAAAGAGAGAGGGGGAGGGTTACGGGTCGATGAGGGGAAGGAGAGAGTTTTATGTTTTAAACTTAACATTCGGTGATAGGTACAAAAATGAGTGATAAAATATTAAGCCTAAAAATAAATGTGTTTTTAGTTTTGAATCTAAAAATAAAGATTGATAAATATATGATTTCAAAATTCAAATTAGAGTAAGATTAATAGTTGGTGATCAACTAAGAAAATACTCGGTCCAAAATTTAATGTGCGATTAATGTCAAACCAGTTTATTTTCAAACCTAAAATTAAAATCCGATTCGCTAAATCAATTCGTCGCTAAAATGAGTCGCTAAAGCGATTCGCTAAAATGGTTAATTTGGAATTTGAATTCGTAATTTTAGCGAGAATTATTCGATAAGCTAAATCGGTCGCTAAAATCGGTTGCTAAATCGAGTCGCCAAAATGGTTAATTTGAAATTTGAATTGTAATTTTAGCGACCGAATAATTGATCTCTAAATCGGTCAAAAGCGCCTCTATTTTAATTTTCTGCGCGTTTAGCGGAGATTTAATATCGATCAAAAAGATAACTTAATTTTATCCGTTGCATTTAACAGTCGCCATTTGATAGCTAAAAGTCATAAATTTTTTACTTTTACTTTCCTTTATTTTCGACCGAAATAGAGACCGATGACTCTCGCTCTATTTCGGTCAGCTATTTGGTCACTATTTAGGTCGTAATATCAACTCTAATCGGTGTTTGATTTAGATCTACAAATCGGTCGCCATTTGATGCAAACAGCAACCAACAAATTGGTCGCTATTTTGGTGCTAGCTAAATGACTTTTTTGTAGTGATTGATCAATTTAAAAGGAAAGGTAGTAGCAGCGTGAACAAGGGATTTTTAGATGGCTCCATTTCTTTTATTTTCTCATTCTTCTTCTCCTTCTCGGCTCATTCCATTTCTGGATATACCCCACTAGTGTTTCTCCCTCCAAGAAATACATAGCAGCAAACTCCCTCGAGCCTCTGATGCGCATCACCATATAAGTCAAGTTGGGACCACCACATCGGAGGCTCGGGCCCCCATCATTGTGAAATGCAGTTTACTAAATCGTTCTATCATGATTAGCAGTCGCTCCGCCATTCTCCACACGTGTAATTATCCTCTCGCAAACACTTCTTCTCCCCACCCTCTATCTCATCAACCACGCAGAAAGTGCCGCATAGACACCGCTGATTCATGACGACCATGCGCCCACTCCTCGACATGAGCAGGGCGTGGTCTCGCTATGTCGTAGTCCACTGCATCACTGTGCGTGCATCTCCCATCTTGAGGCGTCACCGCCGCCTCTCCGTCGTTCTCCATCAAGTGTCACCGCTGCGACCCTTTGCTCGTTGCATATCATCACCCATCGTGCAGATTTCTCTCTTCCTCGGTGTTGTGGCTGACACCACGTGTGGTACCTTTCCCTCCCTTCTGTTTTTGCCGCCTCGACATTTTCTTCATGGCCGTATGGCCCTTTCCATTAGGAAGGTCAAGGCTTAATGCCCTAATTTGTTTACCCACATGTTTAATCCAGTTTATTTGTTTTTTTAGAATAAAATGTACTGCAATTAAAAATAAATATTTAAAAGTATTAGCCAAAATTAAAATTAAGTGTACATGTTTTTCAAGTTAAAATGTTTATTTGCTACAATTATTACTTGATCAAATATGCTTATTTTCTAAAAACATAAATATGCTTTGTGACAATATATCAAATTAATTTAAATGTTTATCTTTTAAATACAAATATTTCTCTAATTAAAATATTTATTCTAATTTTTCAAATGGTTTGCAACATGAAATAATTTTTATAAATAGGTTGTTAGTGATAGCCACTTTGGATCTTCTTCTGTTTGGTTATCTTAGGCACCCTTTGTATTCTAAAATAAAAATTCATTGTTTGTGATAACCACTTTGGATCTTCTTCCTCTTTGGTTATCACGAACACCACTTTCAATTCTAAAAATAAAAATAGGTTGTTAGTGATAATCCGCCTGAATCCTTCTATTTGATTATTATTGCATTTTGTTTTCAACAATTCAAATAGGTTGTTAGTGACCCCTTTAGATCTTATTCTGTTTGGTTATCGTGAGCACCCTTTAATTTCTAATTTCTAAAATAGGTTGTTAGTGATAGTATTTTGGATCTTCTTCTTGTTTAGTTATTGCAAACAACCCTTAATTCTCAAGTAAAATTCAATTGATAATGATTGCCACTTTGGATCATGTTCTGTTTGGTTATCGTGATCAGTTTTTCAAAATAAAAAAATAAGTTGCAAGCGATAGTCACTGGATCTGCTTCCTATTTGATTATCAAGTCTTGCATTCTAAAAAGCATAAAATATAGGTTATTAATAGTAGCCACTTTGGATCTTCGATCTGTCAGGTCATCATGATAGCCTAAATTTATGAAAAATTTTAAAAATCAAAAAATAATTAAAAATCACCAATCAAACTAATATTTTTTAAAAGAACTCATGTTTTGAATTCCTTGCCCAACGTCGTGAGGAAGCGGGTTTAATCTGTCAAGCCAACAAATAAATTTTCATAAATCCTTTTTAATTACTCATCAATATAATTTTCTTCTCTTGAAAAATAATAAAATCTTTTATGGTTTATCATTTGTAATTATATTTTTAATTTTGTTGTAATAAAAAGGGTGAAATAAATATTTTTAAGTTAAAGTTTTGCACATTTAACTAGAGTAACCATTTTTTAATGGATATAGTGAGATGCTAATACCTTCCTACATATAATTGACTCTCAAACTCTAAATCTGTTTGAAAGACCATTTCAGTAAAAGGGTTTTCGAATGTTTCACTAAATAAATAAGCTTTGATGATTGAACCGTTTTTAATACTTATTAATTTTTGTTTGCTGCTCATGGAGAGAGTAATTTTGCTGACCAAATGAATCCCTATTTTAACAGGAGCACAAATAATGTATATGTATAAGTTGCTTTTTAAATGAATTACTAACCTGTTCTTTGTGATGAATCACACATATGGGCAAGCTCTCGTAAAGGATGTGTCATGACTAAACTTCTTGAAAAATTTGTGACCTTCGATTAAGGTTGGAAAAGTGAATTAAATTTTCACTTACATGTTTTATATTAATTGAAAATCTCCCATTGTTACCATTACAAATTTTAATTTTGGTAGGCATATAATATAGAATTAAGTAGAATTCACATATACTCTTTCCTCCTCAGACATGACAATGTCAAGTAATATTTTCGTTTGATGATTGTAACATAAAAAAATAATCCTGCTAAACTTATGGTTTCGGTATTTTAAATTTTAAATATAAATGGAAATAAAAGTTGAAGCAGGATGTATGAAATGTACTTCTTTGAGTAAGACTTGTATGGAAAAAAAGCAGACAACTTCAAATATGTCAGCCTAAATGTACAACACTCATCTAACTCAAAGATACAAAGATTGCAAAAGTTAAAAAGGAACTGCATGTGGTTATCTCCCTTGAAATATAGGATTGGATGTACTTTATTACCGCATTTTGTTTACAAAGTTGATAAAATTAAAAGTTGTTTAATCAAATTGTTGTTTAATCAAATATAAAATAACTTATAAAGTTAAATCCAATTTATATATTTATTTTTAAAAAAATGCTTTTAGACAAATATTTGGAATAATTTCAATCAAAGTATCTATCTTTATTCAAATAAGTTATTATTTGGTGAATTATTTTATGACCAATGATTATGTAATATTTTTTAAACAAAATATCCGTCAATTTTAATATACCTAAATTAACAAGCTATTTTTATTTTATTTTTTTTGACTGAAATTCCCCGCCAATGCCTGGATCACGTTGAAGAAACTCAACAATAATGTCTTGGAAGCCAAGGTCACAAGCAAACTGAAGGGCCAAACGCATACCATTGTAGCTAAATCAGAATCCGATAGCGCTTCAATCTTCCAAGTAGCAGCAGCTAATACAAACCATGCATCTGCATCCCTGACAGCAGTTCAATTCCCGCTGATTATTGGCTGGTCCGAGGGCATCTACATTCACTTTATACCACAATCTTGGAGGTGGAATCCATCTTGAATGGGAATCCATCTTGAATGGAAATCTGAACCATGATTACAGATACCCAGCACTTGAGTATTAACATCAACTTGTGTTCTTCATTTTTCCATGCCTTTTGAACCAGGTCAGGAGCACTAATATTTTCCTTCAAAACAGTGCTTGTTACGAGCACACCAAAGTTCATAACAGAAGGACAAATGTCCTAAACACTATTATGTTAGTGGGTTGTCTATCAATCTTTAGTAACATTATTTAGACAACCTGGTGATGAGGTAAATATTGGAATGTACGTCAGTGGCACAGGTTGGCAAAATTTTAGGCTACAATTGTATTATAAATTAGTCAAGCTATATGAATCGATTACTTCGTAGTATAATATATGCTCTTTGTATTTTCAAATTTAACTAATATTAAAATAATGTCTTTGATTAAAAAAAAGCTGATTTATATCTAAATATGTTGACAAGGAATATTATTTTAATTCATATTAAAATATTATCTCACATATAATCAAGTTTTTAATAAAAAATATTATTTTTAATAGGTTAAATTCTGCATCTCAAAAAAGTACATATACTACCTACAATATAATATATTTATATGGTTTATTCTGATATATCTATTTAGAAAAGTTTGAAACTGAGCAAATAATGTGGCAATTTGATTGGTCAAAGTATGCCCATATGAATGATGTAGTGGATGGTGCAAAAATATGGGTGGTGCGCTAAGCACCTATGTAGTAAATAATTCACTAAATCAGATATCAAGTATAACATTTATCAATTTTGAAATGATTATCAGGGACCAAGAAACTTAAATTGAAAAGATCAATTTATATTCATAAGTAATTATCCACATTATATTTAAATTGAAATTGGTAACATTTATTTTATATATTCAACCAGATCAAATATAATATAACCTATAAACTAATGAAATTTATACAACTTATTTTTAAACTTAAAACAAACCTTGTTGACAAATGCATGATGTTCATACACCTGAATTCCTTAACCAATTAACTCATATAGACATCCAAAACATGGTTTGAAACTCAAAACATAAGTTCATACCTCGGGATTATGCAATGGTACTCGACATATAATTACTAAAATGGGAAGCTACATGTTACCGAAGAAAAAATCAGTATCGGAAACAACATGAAAAAAAAGTATTTAATTATTCCAAGATTGTCATTAACACATGCATAATGGTTAAGTCAAATTCAGCGGAGACAATTATATTATTCTTCGTTTACAAAAGACTATATATAAAAGTCAAGAGCGAGTCCTTACAAACCGAATTTATCTTCCCTCATTTTTTTTTCTCCACTTGATTATCGCGGTGTATGTCATGATATCAGAGTTAACTCCGTAGTGGATTAAAATTATGTATTACAGGCAATACAAACACTACAAATGTGGTATATAAAGATCTATAAAATTTAATAGTTTAATTACTCTAAAAATTGTACATTTATTAGTTGTTTATTAAACATCCATTTCATATTAGTTACTTTGACTCTTAGAAGACCCACTCAAACTATGTTATGCATACATTATTGAAAGTATCCAGAAGTTTCCTTTACCCAACAATGATTTGATAAATTCATGTCACAATAATTGTTTTGTTAATTCAACTTCTATCAGTCTAAGATTATAAATTATTACTTACTTCAAAGTTATTTTCTTCAAAATCATTACAAAAATATAATACCTAACTGCTTATTCATTTTATTAAATAAATATTCACAAATTAATACATAAATTACAGTAATTTTATTAACCCATTAAAATATCACGTGCATGCACAATATCGATTCTAATATTAATTAAGAGTACGAGGCGCTCGTCACAATAAAACAAAGGAAGTCACGACACATATGTGGAATTGAATGCACAAAAGGAGTCTGAATCAACCAACACAAGAAGTTTGCAAAAATGGCTTTAAACAACCCAATTATGGAGCAGACTGAAACCACATTACTAAGTCCAACAAGCTCCCATGAAGAGAAAGACATTATTGTGCAGGAATTTTTAAACATGTGACAACATATTAATGATGAGGAATAGAATCTGATATACCAAAAAACGAAGGTGACCAAATACCATCATTTATTGAGGTTGTGCATAAATAACACCCAAGGAGGAGTGGTTGGAAAACTTCATGGGAGAAACTTAAAGATGAAGCCATCATCTAATCAAACACAAGTCATGATCTCAATCATCAAGAATAGAGAAATAAAGACTATAGAGGAAGCTTACTAAAATTCATGAAAATAATGGAGATAACTTATGGTTCTTAGTCTTTTAAGTCAAAAAGCGTTACAAGTAACTTGCATATAAGTCTATAATTTCAGTGGTGGGATCTTCGAAAAGAAAAATGATT
>JAUPTC010002543.1:0-11608 GCA_030762895.1 Sophora flavescens
CCAATTGCGTTCGACGCATTACCGAAGCAAATTTGGAACCCACTTGTTGAGCTTAGCCACTTTTTCAGGGAGCTTACATCGACAACACTAAATGTGAATCAATTAAAGGATATGGAAGTCAAGATACCCGTTTTGTTATGTAAGCTGGAGCAAATATTCCCGCCGAGTTTCTTTGATTCCATGGAACACCTGCCAGTTCATCTACCGTACGAAGCAAGAGTTGGTGGCCCAGTCCAATACCGCTGGATGTATCCATTTGAGAGGTAAACAACATCAACTATTTTACTTACATATTAAATTCACGAACACGAGAGCGTAGTTTAGCTTTCCCTAAAACTAGTAATTATTTGTATGTATCCCTCTGTAATAGGTTCTTGCACTCCCTTAAACACAAAGTCAAGAACAAGGCACGAGTGGAGGGTTCCATTTGTGAATCATACTTAGTAGAGGAGACTTCCACTTTTGCCTCTTATTTCTATCCGGACGAAGTTAACACGAGAAGGACAAGGATGCCTAGAAACGTTGATTCGGGCGAAGGAAGTTCAACTAGTCCTCCTATATCAATACTCAACTATCCCGGCAGATTTAGTGGCAAATCAAAAGGATATTTCTTGGAGCAGCGTGACATTAATGCTGCTCATCTGTATATCCTTCAAAATTGTGAAGAGGTCGCGCCATATTTAGGGTAAGTTTCGACAATGTCTTTTATAAGTTCAATTGACATTTATGATTATTAATCGTCCTGCTGTTAATCTCCCATATGTAGGATGTACGGCAATTTTCTAAGGGATCTCCAACCTGACATTTCAAACGATCAGGTTGATCGAGAAATTACTTCTCACTTTGCTACGTGGTTCAGTAAATATGTAGGTTAAGCACCTTCATTTGTTGAAATACATTTTATCTCCTTAAATATATAGCATGTAAAAGAATAATATAATATTTGATTTTTTAGGTACTAGATCCAGAAAACAATGTTCAAAATCCATTGTTGACAAATTTGGCATGGGGGCCTAACAGATGGGTTACATCATGGAATACTTATTTTGTAAATGGATATAAATTTAACACAAAAACATGGAATGAAGGAATGCAGACGTGTAACTATGGTGTTTGTGTGCGAGCCACTGATGACAATGTAGAGGATGATTTCTATGGGGTTCTAACTGACATCCTTGAACTCGATTATACCGGTTTCCCCGTGATGAAGTTAGTTATCTTCAAGTGTGATTGATTTGATTCTACTCTTGACGTAGGGACAAAAATAGATAAAAATTATGGTATTGTTCAAGTTATGCTGTCTCGAAGGTATAATAAGGCGTATCGACCCATTCATTTTTTTCACAATAGGTGAGCAGGTTTATTACTCGCCATATCCACGAAGGACATCATGGCTGGTTGGTTGTTCTTAAGATATAGGCTCGCAATATACTTACTGATAATGTAATCCACCAGCCTGAAATAGATGCTCCGTACCAAGATGATGAGTTTTCAAGACCCCACTTACAGTTGCAAATTACGCAGGACATTATTGTTAATTCTCTGGCGGACATTTCCGGAAATGGGGAAGAAGTTGAAAGAGAGTTAATGGATCAATCCGAGTTGGACGCATCTAGCGAAGGTACATTCCGATCAAGTGATACTGACGAGAGTGAGGGTGAATTTAGTGATGGAGATTCTACTTAGGTAATTTATTTATGTCATAATTCATTGTGTAAATGTCATTCTACTTATTAGGTAATTTATTTTTGTATTATTTACATTGTTGTGTAATCATCTTTTCATTTTTTTCCACAGATGGCAGATTCCTCTAGAGGTAGGGGTCGTCGTGGAGGTCGTTGTGGAGGTCGTGCTTGGAGAGTCCCTTCCCCGACCGACCCACAGCCTTCAGATCGAGACCACCCTACCAGCACCTCTGTGGACGGGATACCTCAGGGTGATGGAGTTGCACCCCCCACCCAGCCTCATGTGGTCGAGACACAGGCTTCACCCTCATCATCCCCACCTACAGCGACAGGACCATCATCATCATCGGGACAGGAGAGTCGCGGTCCATCCGACAGGAGGATTCTTCTTATCCCCAGGGGGGATAACGAGTATGCTAATTTAATTTTTAAGATATATAAACTATCGTTAATTTCTATTTACTTGTTTTTTTAATTTTTAATTTCTATTTACTTGTTTTTTAATGCTCTAATTTTGCTGCAGCTTTCTACCCGCGAAGGGCCCTTCTGATTCGATATCGAAGATCCTGCGACGCAAGTTTGATGGTCCATGGCCTACATGGAAGGCCATCCTACTGGGGCATAGGGATCAGTTGTTTCTAGAGTTTAAGGTAACAATTTATTAAGTTATTTAAATTAAATTTACATTATATATATGTACACACGAATTTCCTAACAACTGTAAGTTGTAGAAAGAGTATAGGTGGGACTTAGCTTTAGAGGCTCTCGTCAGGGACATATTTGAGCATAAAGGCTCACTGGTCATGAAGAATCTGACGAACAAGCTGAGGAAGGGTCAGAATAAGGGGAGGTGGGTGGATCCCCGAGATCGGGAGGCAGCTGGACCAGATCTTGGGTATCGAGAAGTTCCAGGAGATCCAGGCCACAGCTCGGCGTAATTGAGCTTCTGATGGTGGCGCATGTGCTTGGACCGGTGGGTCTAAATCAGCCGCCGCCCACTACGACGAGCTGGTGATACATTAAACTTTTGACTTAATATACTATTTAATTAATTAGTTTTCATTTTTAATTATTCTTATGAATTTAATATTACATTTTTCTGTGCAGAACGCACAGAAACAGCGGGCTCCGACTGCTATGGAGTTGGTGGAGAGGACGAAGAAGTTGAAGTCGGGGACATGGGTCAACGACAAGGCCCGTAACTATGCTGTAAGCAAAAAAATAATTTAGTGTTTACTTGTAATTTATTATAAATGAATTGTTAATATTAGATATAATTTTAACTAAATCTCTTCAACTATACTTTGTAGGTGGACTTCAACGAGAAGAAGGACGATGCCATATTACGTGCCTCACAGTCACAAGATGAGGCTTTGACTGGTGATGGGCCCTGCTCTCCTGTCTCCGTCGACGATAATGCCATTTATTTGGAGGTTGTCGGGGGCAGGAACAAGAAGGGGCACGTGTATGGCCTCGGACACCTGGGAGGCGAGTTTATCGCTTCATCGTCCGGCACGCCTGCTCCTTCCTGCGCCGATACCGTCCCTCAGGAGCAGTTCCACCAAATGCAGGACACCATCACGCAGCTGAACGCGGAGCTTCGGGAGAAGAGCGAGAGAGAGCAGCAGATGGCGAACCAGATTGCACAGTTGACTCAGGCACACCGGTGATGCGGGCAAGAGCATCAGCGAGGCGGCACACTGCGGCTGGTGTTGGAGCAGAATGAGGATCGAGACTCGCTTGCTCATGATGATGCTCGACGGCGGTTGCCTGCTGTTGCCGTTCCTCGATTCCGCCGCCAGCCACGATGTCTTTGCTACTCAATGGACGATCGCTCAGCGAGGCGTCGGTGAGATACGGACGCCGAGGATGATTGGATTCCTCCATCTCCCCCTCATCATGACTGATTTTTTTTCCATATTTTTGACTTTAAACGATTCTTGTACGACATTTTCGATTATTCTTTTTATATATATTTATTATTTTTATGATTGTATATTTCATAAGTAATTTGGTGTGTTTTATTAGTAATTTTGCTAACGATTAAAGAAAATCGAGAAAAAATTTTATTTTAAAAAGTAAAATTAAAAAAAGTTAATAATAACCTGTTTAGCGTAGAATTAGAAACCGATAATTCGGTCGCTAAACTTTATTTACCATTTACAGATGAGGTATAACGATCGAAAATCCGTCGCTAATATAGGTTAATGATAACCAACTTTAGCGGCGAACTAGCAACCGATTATCGGTCGCTAGAAATTGTTACCCAAAAATGCGATCAACCTAATAGCGGACCGTTTTTATTTTTTAGCGACTACATATTCGGTTGCTACTTAGCGACCGAAATATTAATTCGGTCTCTAAAACCTTAGCGACCAGGTATTCAGCTACCACCATTAATCGGTCGCTAATTCGGTCGCTAAATTAAATAGCGACCGATTTACACTTTTTAGCGACCGAATATTACGGTCGCTAAACAAATGTTTTTTTGTAGTGCAAACATAACCTTCAATTTTAGGAAATAGTTTTTGGGTTTAAAAATATTTTCAGCAGAGAGAACATACCAGAGTTGTGAGATGCTAATAGACCGGAGTGGTGGTTCTCGTTTTTCTGCGGTCGTGAGTAACGGTCCTCTTCGCGGAAGCACGAACGGAGTGGTGGGCCTCCTTAAGTTGCAGACGCAGCAACCAGTAACGATGTGGGTGGGGTGGGTCTCCTCCTTGACGAGTCGATGCCATCGTGGGGGTTAGAGGTCAGGACTTTCCACTTTGATTGCTCTGAAGCCACAACACAGAACCCCTTTCCCTGTCATTTGTTGGTGTAAGGGTCGAAGAACCCTTTCGAGGAGTGAATGGTGGCAGCGATGAGTGAAATGATGATAGCAACTAGCGCAAATATTCAAAGAAATCAAAACGAAAAGGAGCTAGGGAGAGTGAGCACGGGTATGCAAGAGGGGATTAAAAATGACAGATGAAAGGGACGGATGAAAAAGATCTCTTATATAGCAGCGCGAAAATGAAAAGGAGGAAGAGGGAATTAAAAAATGGCAAATAACAATACACATCGGTTAAACAAAAACCGATGTTATAAGGATTTACACATCGGTTATTACTAAAACCGATGTTAAAAGATATAATTTCCATATATAATTTTTTTATTCGTTTTTCCACATCGATTTTTAAAAATCGATGTTAAAACATACACATTTCCACATCGGTTATGACAAAACCGATGTGTTAAATTATGCATTTTTAATTTTTTTTATTTTTGGTTCAATTTTCAACATTGGGTTTTTAGAAATCGATGTTAAAAACTTTATAACATCAGTTTAATATAAAACCGATGTTAAAAACTTTCAATTTAATTTCAAAAATACCACCGCCTCCTTGTTCACATCGGTTTTCTAAAAACCGATGTTAAAACCCCGATGTTAAAAATATATTTTCCACTAGTGTATATAAAAACATATAAACATGTCATTTTATGTTATTTTATATTTACCAGCTTAAGTCAATCGCTAATTTTATAAAACATCACAAATTTAATTCTTTAGCTTATCATTATCTGTTATCTTATCTGCTAGTCTTTAATAAATATATAAAAAAAAGAAAAACTATTTTAGTCGCGCAGTAAGTATCATCGAAGTAAGTGATGCGAACAGACAAAAAGTAGGTCTAGTAACTCATCAATATAACAAACCTTGGGTTAAATTAACTTTTTTTTATAATCAATTAAATTAGCTAAAAAATAGTTATATAATAAAGAAAAGACATCATATATTTTAAAATAAATCAATATCTAGAAGATAAATATAAATAAAATTTAAGTATAAAAATTGTTGAATTCAATCGGTATATCGTCACGGTGTAAAGTTTTTTTATCACAATCAAGTAATAAATCGCCAGCGTAATTAAAAATCTTTGATTAACTTATCCAAATCACCTTAAAAGTCATTCATTCCATTATTTATGATTGATTGATAATGTAAAGAACTTTCACTAAAGTATATATCAATTAATCTCAAAATTGTTATAAAAAAATGATCAGATAAATAATTTTCATTCAAATAATGTGAGGGTAGTTCCACCAAAACGGAACACAAGCAACAACTCCACAAGATTTCTTGTCACCGTCAGTCAAAAAAGATTTCTTGTCACCTACATGAACTCCCCTCAACCGATCACCGGAACCCTTCACTCTCTCCACCATTCCCTTCGCCGGTTCCGCCGTGGAAATCGAGCATTCCTCCGCCGCTGCCACCACCCTCACCGAGAAATGAATAACCCCGTTTCTTCTTCCTTCCCAGTCCCTCAACCTATAACTCAACACCTGCAAGCAATCCTCACCAGTCACACCTCCACCCAGAAAATCAGTAACCGCGATTCTTGCCACCCCAACGGGTTGAGCAGCACCCTTGGACTTCTTGCTTTGCACCTCGAACGTGATGGACCTCGCATGCACCGGCATGTCACCAAGAACTTCTCGTTCCATGAAAGGAAACTCGAGTCAGTAGTGCTGCAACTATCTTTGACCGTTTTCGTTGTGCAGCAGTTTATGGACTCAGCACGAACGACGACGTACGCTTCATCCGTTACATGAAGGTTTTCCCCAGATATAACTGTGATCTCTAGCGTGCGTGAACTTGCTCCCATAGCAGCAAATAAAAAATAATGCACAATGATATTTGTATAATACTGTAATTGATTTGTGTCTCTATTTCTAAGTGTGTAAGTGTCTTAATTTCTTTGTTGTGAGGGAGAAGATAGATGAAGGGTGTCTCATAAATAATGAGGTTTTTGGAAGGGAACACGAAAGAGAGAGAGAGAAAGAAAGAGAGAAATTGATGAGTTATTTCAGTGTTTTTTGTTTGTGAGATGTGCGTTGACTTTGGAGTTTGAACTTTGACCTTGCATTTGCGTCTCCGCGGAAAAAAGATCGGGGGAGACCGGGATACCATCGAATACGCTAAGACGCTGTTTGGGGAATTGTATAGAAACACCGACTAATTATTAAATGACGTTTTTGCGTGGAGTCCGTGTTGCTTTGGCCTTGAGGGACAAGTTTCTTATATGCCACTGTATATTGTTTCCTACTTGAGTTCAAGGGTACAAGTTTCTTATGCCATTGATGATAAAAATATACTCTTCCATTTCAATATATAACTAAAAAGTCATGGGTATTTGATTCAATATATAAATAAATTTTATTTTTCAATAACTTTTTTAATAATATTATTGTTAAAATATCCTTCATTTAATATAAATTTTAATAACTCATTTAATATAAATTCCAATGACTCGCTTAATAAAGATTGGTGTTTTAGATGGAGGTAATTTAGATAACAAACCTATTTTATAGGATTTAATGAGATCAATTAATCATTTTAATATATGTGTTCTATTAATTTTCTGCTTATAATATGGATCCAAGGAGTACTCCCGTTAACAATTTTCCATGTTATTATGCACTTTTTAGATATTTAGAAACAAATTAGAGAATTAATAAGGGATTAAAATTGACAATTCATAATTAATAACCAATGAGGTGTTAGTCTAATAGTGGGAAGTAACTAGCCCCTATAAAAAAGTAGAATTTGGTAATCGCGAGTTCGAATCCTTGTGGAATGCACCCGATTGGGAGGCATAAGAACCAAAAAGAAAAATTCTGCTCAATCGGTCGAACTATAAATTAGTCATATAACGGATCACGAAGGGCCTATACGGTGGGATGCTCTGGATAGACCCATTCAGCCCTACGACTAATTGGCGTGGTTCGAACAATTTTTTTTTGACAATTCATAAAACATATATACTCAAGCCTTATGTATATAGAGCGGATCCAATTTGCGGGTAGGGGGCAACCCTCAAATCCAATTGTTTAAAGTGTTATTGTGTTATACTATTATATATAGTAAGTTGTATTTGCTCCCATATATAAATGCATCATTGTCTTTATTAATTAGCTATTTTTTTACTAACATTTTTTTGATCACTTTTAGGCCCTTCAAAAAATGTTTTCTGCATACAAAAATTTGCAAGGTCACACTGGGCGGTGCCCTCTAAACTATTTAAAAGATCCTTCCAAGTAATATATATATACTGGGACATTATTGAGATCTTTTAAGTTTGAGGGAAATACTAACATCGGAAATCTTCTTTTATGGGCTAAGTGGAAGAATCATTGACCCAAAACCGTTAGGTGGCGAGTGTATGAATCTTCTCCACTTATATATGTTCAGAGGACTTTCGAATAAGGGACCTAGCAAATGGATCCAATAAACAACATCCTTCTAGTCAATACTGTCCCGATCAAACTATCGACTTTGATACCACTTGTTAGATTTGAGAGAATGCCAAAATCGAGAGATCTTCTTTCACGAGCTGTGAGAATTCCTCCATATGGGCCAAGTGAAGAACTACATATATAAATGATGGTTTGACACCACATCCACGACTCAAAAGCTATGGTGATTCTCCCTTATATAACCTTTAACTTGCCAATTGCTTTTCAATGCGAGACTTTTTAGTCCACATTTCAATCATACTTGAAATTCCCAACATGGTCAAGACAATGTTACGTTCAACATAGCTCTACTTCAAAAATTAAACTCTTGTTTTTTTAATGGTATATTTGGATTCGATTTATAGTTAATGTCATAATATATAGAAAGATTAAAGATACATGATCAAGATAAATTCACCCAAAACAAAAAAATTTACATGATCAAGATATTTAATAAATTTGGTAACTTATTTATTTTGAAATAGGTAAGTAAGAAAAACTTATCTTGATAAGTATAAATATTCTGATCAGGCGTAGATAAAAACTACCCAAAATAAAAGGGAACAAAAGAAAAGAACACTCTCTATCACCGTATGAAAATTGAAAACAAAGAAAAACAAATACTCTTGGGCAAGGTTTCAAATATGGGTTCAAACTGAAATCTAGTTCGACATGTTGTTTGTGATCGCCAAAATCGTATCGATCGTAATTATAACCATATCGGCCGTGATTTTAGTAATATCCGCATCACAATACAATCTTGATTGCAATTTAAAACCTTGCAGTGCAGTTAAGAGTAACACCACCAAACTGGAATGCCCATGACAACATCATTTGAATTCTTCTTATTTCACCATAACCTGATGCTCAGATCCACAAGAACTCACCAACGCTATTCCCTTTACAGGTTTCATTTCTGAACAAAACGTAGTTACCACCCTCACTGAGAAATGAATAATACCGTTTCGTCGACCATCCCAATCCCTCAACCTATAACTAAACATTTGAGGACACTTTCTGGCACAGTACTCATGCCACCTACAAGATCCGAAAGCGCTATCCTTGCCACCCCAAAGGGCGAACTCCTTGTACTTCTTACATTGCACCTCAAACGTCACTGACCTTGCATGCTTGGGAATGTCCAAGCAAGAATTTCTCGTTCCATGCAAGCAAACCACCATCTCCATTCGCCATTTTTGTGGTGTGCAGTTGATAGATTCTGGCCGAACCACAACGTACACGTTCTCCGCCATTGGATTTCGATCGAGGCATATGTTTCACCAGATATAACGGTGATCTCTACGGTGCGTGCATGTGGTTTTGCATCCATATCTATGAGAATTTAATTATATGTATGTACGTGATATATGCACAAACTATGTAATATAAATATTTTATGGGCTCTAGAAATATGAAATGGTTTTGTGTTTTTTGAGAGAAAGATTAGTTTGAGATGAAAGGATTGGGAAGAACGTGGGGGGGTTTAAGTAATGTAGATTGGATGAGAAAAGAAGAAACAAACATGTTGTTTCTTATAATTAAAAAATAGAAAAAAAAAAAAAAAAAAGGAGAAAAACGATATTGTGAAAATTTGCCAAGGACTGAGTAGGAGACGTGGGTTGACTTGACCGTGATTTTTAGTTAAGTTTTACGAGACTGACGAGCCTCTTGGAAATTTTGTTTACGTGTGGCGGAAGTGTACGTGACAGGATTTCATTAGAATTGTCTTACTTTGATTATTTAAAGTCGAAACTTTCATCAATTTTGTGTCATTGGATTCATTAAACGCATCAAAATAATGAATGGAATATTAACATTAAAACAAAATATATCCGAGCTAAGAAAATACTTAGAGATATTAGAAACACTAGAATAAAATGAATATATTATTTACCATCAAGAATTGGTTAGAAAAAGAATAAACTATTAAAACAAGAACTAGAGAATTTATGGGATACGGGATTATCCGAAGAATTAGAATCGAGGATTTAAAAGAATTAGAAAAACTAATGAAAGAAATAAATAGAAATATTATTCAACTAATTGAAAATACAGATAAATTGCAAATTACACTTGTATAGAATACAAAGGACAAAAATGAAATAAGAAACATTAAGAAACATTAAATAATATTAGTAGAGGAAAAGAAATAGATGAAAATGAAGATATTATTAGAATAAAAATTATTCTGGAACAACTAGAAAACCTTTTAAATTACGAAGAAGATAATAGATGTATAACAAAAATAGAATTGGGAAATTCGGAACAAAGGATTTAAATAAAATAATAATAAAAAAGGAACTAGATCAAGAATCATCAAGAATACATACACCGTATCCTCGTGGAGGATAAAAAGACAATTACATGGAAATATTAAGAAAATCAAATGATTTAGAGAAATTCAACAATTACTAGAGCAACTTAAAATTGTTGAAGAAGAAAATAATTAAATACACAAAATCGAAGATCGATAAAAAGATATGAAAATGATGAAATAATCCAACTATAGTTCATCCCCAGAATCAAGAAACCATATAAGAATGGGGAAATGGAGAATATAGTGGAAAAAGCCTAAAAGAAAATGGGAAGAATATAAATATACACGAAGGAGCTTGGATAAATATGAAGAAGAGCTATGTATATAATAAAGGAGATAAAGAAAAAAAAATAATAAATGGATAAAAATTCCAAGAAAGAATTTAAACCTCTTATAATAATACGGGAAATATTCTAGACCTTGATTGTATAAGAAATAAAGAAGAAGTATTATTAAAATGGACTAATGAAATAATACTAATGATCTTGATTGATGAAAAAATTTAAACAATTAAACTTTATAGAAACTAAGAACCCTAACATTTAAAACTACGGAAATGTACAAAAATTCTTAATTAGTTGAATTAAAGATGAAGAATGGATTAGATTTGGAAGAATGGTAGAAGTAGCTCAGTTATGTTAAATTAATAATGACATCAATACAACAAGAATTTTTTAGGATATAATACGATGGAACGAAGGGAAAAACAAATAAACCCTACTTGAAAAATGCTAAATCACATTTAAATAGAATGCGGATTTGTGATATGTGCGGTTGAAAGTTTCATCTACAAGGAATATCAAATACTACTATCAATTGGATGAAGAAACTAAAGAAATATATAAATATATCTTTATAGATAAAATCATCGTATCCTACAATTCAAAGATCAATAGATTATGGGAATTAAGACCGAGAGGAAACATAAATACTTTAGGAGGAGTTATTAAACTCTTATACCAAGGATTAAAAGAAAGCAATGTTTGAGCAGAGAGGAAACAATTGGAGCAATTGAATAGAGGAAGTACTGTCATTTGTTGTGACATCCGAAAATAAACCAGGAAAATATGGTTGTGAGAAAACAATAAGGCGAAAAAGAAAAAATTATAAGAAATCGAACTTACGAAAAACTTATCCTAGAAAAAGAATTATTATAAAATAATAGAAAGAAATATTTTAGGAGAAAGAAATTAGCACCAAGAAAATACTTCGAGAAGGGAAAAAGAAATGTGTTTGTTGGATATGTAATGTTGAAGGACATTATGCCAATGAATGCCCTCGAGAAAGAAAAAGATTTTTAAGAAAAATCAAAATTAATAAAACA
>JAUPTC010002544.1:0-11597 GCA_030762895.1 Sophora flavescens
AAGCGGCAAAGTATTTTTCATGTAAAACATAATATTCAAGCTAGGTGGATGAAATGGAGTACTTCGGGTTTTATTTGTTATAGAAAAGTGCCTCTCAATTTTAAAGGAAAAGTTTATCACACAACTATGATACGTGATGCTTTATGTTAATGTTGGGCCAGTAAAAGCCAACATGAGCATTAGCTCAATGTTGTAGCTATGAGGATGTTGTGTTAGACATGGGGACATACAAGACAAGATAAAATTAAGAACGAATGCATTAGAGAGAATGTAGGGGTAGCACCTATTATGGTAGAGATGGTAGAATCTTATGTTATGTAGTTTAGCCATGTGAGGAGAAGACCATGAGAAACCGCACTAAAAAGAGTATATAGTATCTTAATGTGATGGTGTCCATTATGTGAGTACAAGCCAAATGGTTTGAATATCCATATTTTCTATCTTGTTATTTAAATTATTTATAATGTCTATTATCTTGTTCTGAGTGTGATGAATGCTTTTTGGAAGGACTCACTATCTTTTATTTGATTATAGTAACATCCTTCTCGTTTGTGATGGTGGCCACTTAATTAATCAATGGCGGCGATGATTAGATGACAACGACGATGATATGATGATGAGGAGGAGATGATGGATGATGTGCTAGATGAAGATGAAGAGTTTAGTGATCAAAGTAACAATGAGGAATAAATTTATGTCTTTGATGTTTGTAATGATATTTTAATGCTTTGAATCTTAATATATCATTCTTGTATTTCAAGATACTTTGTGTTTTTGTTTATTTGAAGCTTGATACTTGCAAAGAGTGGTACCTTAATAATAATTATTTTTTATTATATTATATTAGATTCCAAGTCCAGGTACCTAATTTGGTATGCATAATTATTTAAGTTTGGCCCTTTTTATTAATAAACATGATTTGTTTATCAAAAAATATTATTTAAATATGATTATCTAATCTGTGGAAATCTGTCCAAAATAATATCATAACATTAGATGCCCCGAAATCCGTCCAGAATTTTCATGAATAGCAATATTGAATCCGTCTGAAATTAGGTCAGAAATTAAGCCAATATAACCAAAATTCTGATTTTTGTGTTTGTTTCAGAAAGCTGTCCGAAATCTGTCTGGAACTAATTTGGACGGAATTTCGGACATAATTTTTAATTTGCAATGGGGCTTTTTCGGGACGGGGGTGTTCAACTCACAAATCCGTCTGAAATTAATTGTCCGTCCAAAATCCGTGGGAAAAGTGTCCAAATTCCGTCTAAAATCAAATGCAGTGAATCGGTCGAAAATAACAATTTTCTAGTAGTGACAGAGTTATCTCTCCTAAGATTCCTCTTCTTTGTCCCATCAAAGGATCGTACAATCATTTCTTGAGGTGTCAAATCCGCCACGCTTATATTTAGCTGCTCGATGGTGGTCATCAGAACCACATTCAACTCTGAACCACCATCTTCAAGCACCTTTGCAATTACAAACCCCTTACACTTTAGGGTGATGTGTAAGGCTTTGGTGCTCTTTGCAGGATTTTGAGACCACTTCATCTTGAGAAAGTAATCATGTTGACATGCCCGATTAGGTCCACCATATATACCAAATTTTCCGGAGTGACGTCGAGGTTTGACATACGCTTTATTCAACACCTTCAATAATGCCTTGCGATGCAATTCGATGTCAAGACGAAGCGACAAAGGGATATCCTTGCCGGAGTTTTCTTCAATTGTTCCACCACATCATATTCACTTTGCTTCATGATCTTCGTAAACTCTTCTTCTTCTTTCCCTTTTCTTTCATCCATAGTTTTCTCTTCTTGGCTTCCTTCATCATTTTTCTTCTTAGGGTGTAGCATCGCTTCGCTCCTTGTAATGCCTCCAATTCTCACAATATTAGTAACTTAGGCCTTCGAGGTCTTCCCCCAGACTCCGATTAGTTCAACTTTCGTTCATAATTCCATGGTACAGCATGTGTATCTGCATAAGCAAAAGGAGTTGGCTTGCTCACCCTTACGATGACTCTTTCCCGGGTCTGAAGGTTTGTTCATGGGTGGTACTCGGAGTACAACTTTTTCAACTACATTGACTTCCTCTGCAGCACCTCGTCTGGCTTTAATCACCCCCAAGGTGAGTAACCTCTGAACCTGGACTTTGAAATCCCAACAAGTTTCGATGTCGTGCCCCACTTGCCCACGATGATAGTCGCACCTTAGATCCTTGGCGTACCCCCTTTCTGCACTTGGGATTTTCATTGGTGCAACAATATTGTATCCCACCTTCTTCAGTTCTTCGAAGATCTTCTGCATTGGCACTCGTAGTTCCAGCACCTTCCTAATTAGGGACCCACATTACCTCCAAATTGTTTACTCGATTTCCATCATTATGATTCGGGATTGGATTCTTAACGATATTAGGCCCAACCTCTTTCTTCGAACCCTAGTCTCCCGAAGCAATCAACTTTTTACTGCCGTCTTAAAAGCTTCGCAATCCTCAATAGAATGACTGTGACATCCATATGATACTTGCAAGTCTGATTTGGATTTTACCAAGCGGGAAATGGTGGTTCTAAGGGACGTACATGGTTTCCGCAATCAAGTGGCGATCAAACAATTGTTGGAATAAATCCGCATTAGAGATTGACAATTTTGGGAAGGGTGGCAGATTTGGATTTTGGAAACGTCCTTGGTTTGGGAAATTTGGGCGAGGCGGAGGATAGCAGGCGGTTTTTGTGGGGGTGCGGAGACGGGTAAGGTGTACGATGGGCGGGCAAGGTTATATGGTTTGGGGTAGGAATATTGATGATTTGGTTTTGCGGGTAAGTGTTGGTTTGTGAGGATGATTATAGCGGTAAAAGCGGGGTTTGTGTACGGTATGGGACATGTTGGTTAGGGTTATAGGGTGCTTGGTGCGAGGATTGAAGTTATTGGCGTTGTACATAATTCGCGTCAACTTCCTTCTTCTTTAGTTTGAAATACCTTCGGGATGTACTTCCTTCACAGTCATTCATGGGGAGCTTTCCAGCTCTTGCCAAAAATCAATCCTTTCAAGCGGTGATCAAGTGAAAGAAATCTTTGTAGGCGGCCCCGGCCATGGCCCCTATAAAAGGTGCTCGAGGGTTCCTAGAAAGTATGAGCACATTTCGGATAAAGTCAACGGGGCTGAACTTGTGCAGCCAAACTCCTCCACCTTTGGGCATATTTCTTGAAGGGCTCCTCACTTCTTTTCTGCGGTGTAGTCAATTGGTCATGACTGGAAACTGCATCCAGGTTAAATTTGTCTTGGTCCATAAATAAGTTTGCCAATTCCGTCCATCGCGAGATCTTGGAATGGTCAATTGAAGGTACCATTCTAAGGCGAGGCCGTCAAACTTTGGTGGAAAAAGGCGATAAGGGAATTTGTCATCCTTGGACTGATTGCCATCTTGGTGGCGTAACTAATGAGGGTGAAATCGTGGGTTCCCACTTCCGTCATATTTGGAGAAGTCGGGAATCTTGAAGTCCTTAAGAATCACGACATCTATGGCGGACCGAGGGTTCTTCTATCACGGAGAGGGCCGTAGGTACTCGGGCCTTTATCGCTTTTATCTATTCTTCCATTTTCTCCATCCATTCATCTCTCATCTTATCCTTACCAGCCTGGACTCCTGACTGGTGTGAGTAGATACATGTGGTTGCTCCCATGTTGGCGGTGTAGCCGGGACTTCATGATAGGCATTTTTGAAAGGGGATATCCTTCTCCAATGGGAAGTGTTATTGGTGTAGTGTGATGTGTGCGGCAGTTGAGTCCAGTTGCTCCCTGAATGAGACCCGTGCTAATGTTTGAAAACATTGGTCTTTGTTACCCACGAGAAGAAATCCGCTGTTTGCACTAAGCATGCTGAGAGATTCCCTCATATCTTGTAGTATGGCTTCTAATCTTGCTTGGGTTTCAGTCATCTCTCTTATTCTTCCCCTCACATCATCTATCTTAGAGCTTAGGTTTCTTCCTTCCCTCGGACGCATTGGCGGCCATCACTGGTCGAGATGCAGTATCGTAAATGGCTCGGGTTTGGTTGGTGTTACCTTTCCTAGGTCGCCTGATGGTTCAGAATCCTCGAAGGGCGTGATTACGTAAAGCATTTTAAAAAAACTTATTAGCCAATTCAAAATTTTTGTGTGCGTGTATGCATGCATGCGGATTATCATCCTTCATTCAATTGTGAGGGTACTCTTAGGAAGGCGTACAGTATTACACCTATAGCAAGAAAACCCATCATGCAATCAAATCTAGTGGTATAGTTCCCTCTAGTTTGAATGCAGTTGGGTGTCAAGTCCATAGGAGAATCCACTCCTCGATGAACCACACTCGTACTAGCAACGTCCTCATTTACACACGAGAAAACACGTCGTTTTTAGGGTAAAAAAGTTGATGATGTATCTAAGGGAGAGTGTACTCCTCGATAGATATCATCTAGAAATGCTCGAAAGACATGGATGAAAACTTCCATTCCATTATAAATATTTTGATACAAATCATGAGTCTTTGATCAAAATAAAAGAAGTACATTGATAGTTTCCATCTTTCTTGAGGTCTACCAAGTTCTATGTTAAAAGTCTCATCTTCTTTTTCTGAACCCTCGGCAAGTTTTCCAAAATGATTGAAGAATTGGGTCACCTTCGGTGGTAGCTGAAGGAAATGGTTTATACGAATGTGGACGGATGCCTCTTGACCCGCTCCCCACCGGTTGGGAAGTGTGATATTGGAGCTTATCCATCACGTCCTCGTATTTTCTCTTCCATGCTTCCTTTTCACTCATTACATCCTTCACCACTAATTTCCATCCCTTTACCCATTCTGCGTGGCGTTGAGCTTCAACCCTTTGAGTCTTTTATCTTGTTTACGAGCCAATCTTCTCTTATGTTGGCTTACGCTAGTATGTGGTGATACTTGGATGCTTCGTCCCATCCTCGATTAGAGTACACTTCTGTTTGGGCCAAGGATTATTGCGAGGATTCAACTCTCTTCTAGTATATGTATTGTTTCAACGTGTACCCCTACATTTGTCTCGAGCTCTTTTTTCTTCCTTTGAAGTTTGACAAGCATCTTCTCTTGACATCCTATTTTTGCAGCAGACTCCGAGTTTACCTTCTTTGTCTTTTCTTTCCCCTTTTTGTGTGACTCGGGGCTTCGTGGGCATCAGCGCATTCGTCCTTCAAATGTTTCAATCTGCAAACTCATCTTCTGACTTGTCTTCGGAGCGTGACAATAGTTACTTGCAACTTGGTACTTCTCATCAAAAACCCTCATCCGAGCTTTTAAAACTTGATTTCTTTCAACATTTGATCTTTGGTAAGAGGATTATTTTCCTTATGGAGAGGATGCAGGTCTTGGAGGGAAACCTCTTCTTACTTCTCTCCATGCTTCATAAACCACGGACACGTCCAACTAAGCGACCGCAGGTCGGCTTTGATCAAACTCTTGTTTCACTCATATAGCTTACGTGGCTTTAGTTGCATGCGAGTGAATCCTTTCAGTGGTCATCTGTTCCATCGATTTTATCACGGCGTACAAGTGAGTCATGATCCGAATATACAATATTGGCGCACAACATCACAGTTTCCCTTGTTGATTACGATGACAAACCTGTAGGGAGAGGAAAGTTTCGGCTAAGATAGCGGGGACCAAGTTTCGCCATATTCTTGACCTATAGAAAACATCCATGGCTGATGATCAATCGAATCTGGTACAAAGGAAAGAGCACCAACCCATTATATCATGAGGGCTAGTGCTTTGTTGAAGTAACCCATCGTTGTTGCTTTGGCCCACTTGTTGAGATACACTTCCAAAAAACGCCTCTTCAACCCTTTGGTGGTTCCTTTTCTGTTTTCTCTATACATTAGGGTTGAAGCTCCAATGGAGTTGCTATTTCCCGATCTGTTACATGTTGGCCATAATACATGTAGAAGCAAGTCTTCTTTTGAATTGGCGGTCTTAGCATACAAGCATACTCTTCCATAGTTGGGTGATGTCCAAGTTAGGCAATTCAAAACATCTCAAAGTTGAGTTCCAATATTGGGCCAATGCACTTCGAGGAGGAGCTCCCCTTTGGAATACGCAATAGGTCCAATATTACGCCATGCACCTTTTGACAAAGTCCCGAGCGTGCTTTTCGACATTTGCTTTGGCTGAGTTCACATAATCTCTTACCGTCATTGAGTGTCACATCGATCTTGATACTTTTCTTGGAACAGCTCGCGTTGCTGGTATTCTTCTACGAACCAAACTTTTCCATTTTCTTGCTATAAGGTGAATACCAAAAATCTTCCCACAAAGAGGACGCAACAAAAAAAATGAGTATAGTGAAGTAAATATATCTTGCATGATTCATGTCGTATGGGACCCAATGGGGTTGAAAACCCCGATGGGTATGTATCACCTTCATTATGACATAGCGCCTATTAGAAGTGCAATAATATTCGAGTATGTCATTCAAGTTTGAGGCAGCAATGTGGCGCCCTTAGTTTTGTGAGTATTCACAATGAATATGCATGACAACTTATGCTTATGATGATAGAGAGAGGAAAGAAAATCGCCCCCTTTTTGTCCTAAGCCATGTAAAACATAAGGATGGACACACCTAAGGTTAGGACTTTAAACAGGTTGGCCGGGTCTGCTCTATTAGTGAAAATTGGGGCGGGTCTAGACCTCAGAAGTCATGGTCCCTGATTTCACTGATAAGGATATGATTCATGAATCTAACCACAAGTAGGGATAAACCTCTCAATATGACTATTCCATGATCTCATGTGCAATCGAGTGGTGCTGACAAGTATCGGGGAGGACCAAGACCTCTTCAATAACAACGTCGGAGCACCGCCTAATCCTTGGGTTTTGAGCAAGCTCGGGTGTAGAGCTAAGTGTGTGTGCAATATGTGATAGTGATGTGTGTGAAAGGGGGCATACAAACCGTGACACTTAAAAGTAAAAATAAAAGGAAGACAAGCAAAACTCCAAAACAAAAACATAGGTATATATGACAATGGTTATAAGTCCTCTACCCTATTGTTAAAACTTGGGAAAAAAGAAAAGAAAGGAGGAGGAAACAAAAACACTATTAGTGAAACATATATAACAATAACGTGAGTTAAAATGTATGTACAACTAAATCTTCTCATTTAAATAAGAGGAAAAACCCAACCAAAAGGACAACCCAGACAGGACATTAATAAAACATTTTTAGTTTTGTCATTTAATTATTGTAAGGAGAAAAGCAGTAAGATATAATCATAAAGGTAAAACAAATAAGCTGCGTTACTAAAAATTTGCAAAACCAATTTTTATGGGCTTGACTCTCTTGGAAAGTCCCAGTGGAGTCGCCATCTCTGTAAGCGACCAAGAAAAAGACTTGTTTTTCCTCTTAGAGAGAAAACATGGAGTCGTCACCAACTTTATTTAATTTTAGGGAAGATGAAACCCTTTAGAAAAAAACCTTTAGGTTACGTCTTTCAAGAATCGTCTTTCCAAGAAAAAACATCCTCGTTTGTAGAAATTTTGATTGAACCTATGTGAGGTTGAACATGGCACGTAAGTCACACGAGCAACCTTAAAACCTGAAGGGTTGAACATGACACTTGTCATAGGGCAACCCAAAAAGATTGTTTTGATCATGATCATCCTCTATTTTTATGTAAAATAAGCGATTTTACTTCTTGAAAAATAGGACAAATAAACGTAGAAATGAAACTTTTGCTAACTTATTCAAAGTGAGCGGTGGTACGGAAAAATAAGAATGTCACGAGAAACTTATTGAAATAATATCAACAAAGAGGACAAGGGTTACCAAATGAGAGCGGAATAAGAGTGATTTTGTTTATTCTGGAGTGATAAGATTTCAAGATCGAAAGTCTTTACATTCAATCTTTAGGGCCCTTGACTCTTCCTTCTTAACCACTCTAGTAATAGGGAAGAGAAAAGGAAACTCGGATCTCAATCTCCACTTCCATACAAAGAAAGCGTTAGATAGAAATCTCTCTCTTTTTTTTTCTTTCTTTTCTCCCACCGGAAATATCAGACCATAAGTCCTTTCCCGGAAAAAATCCGTCCCCCATTTTCTCTATTTTCCTCTCCTTTTATAGACGGAGAGAGAGGGCTTCTTCCTTCTTCTCCATTGGCTTCAAGGTCAGTTTGTACCGAAATCTAAGGCTGGCGGTTCAGAGCACAGCAATGACGTGTGTTCGGATGGGGGTGGCGTGAAACAGCATTAGCGTGTGTTCGGTGGGGACGACGTGAGCTGACAATAGCGTGTGTTGGGATGGGGCGCGTGAGCAGTGGAAAGGAGGTGATTTGATGTGAGGGTTGCATGCTTGAAAAGAGAAGGAGATGGGGTTTTGTCGATGTGTATGATGGCTTTTTAGAGTTTGGAGTAGGGCTGCTGGGTTAGGTTGAGGGGGCAATGAGGAAGAGGAAGGACCAATGGGGTGGAGGAGGAAAAAGAGGTCTTGTCGATGTCTAAGATATTTTTAGGATTAGGAGAAGTAACTCAATCTCCTCCCTTTTTGTTGGTTGACCTCTTCTCCTTCTTTTCTTCGTCATCTCTTCATTACCTTCTTCTTCTTATTTCTTTATTCTTTAGCCTTGGCTGAAAATAAAATTTCAAGTGGGCGGAATCTCTTCGTCCGAAAAAATTAGATATGCAAAAGTAGATATACACGGCCGGACCTCCTCGCCCAACAAGAAAAGATAATTCCGAGTGGGACAGGCCGGGCTACCCCATCCAGCGGCAAGTGAAAAGCAATGGGCGGGACCACCCCCGTCCATACAATGCAAACAATGGGCCGGACTCCCCCCGTCCATCGCCAGCCAAAGCGATGGGCAGAACCAGCCCATCCATGCCAGTGTAGCGATGGGCGGGGACCACCGTCCATCGGATCGACAAAGCAATGGTGAGACCACCGATCCATCGGCCAGAAAGCAATGGAGCGTGACCACCGAGTCCATCACGTGCAAAGCAATGGAGTGACGGGCCACCCCTGGTGCATTGACGCGTGATTGGATGGGACCACCATCCATTGGGAAGGGCTAGGGACTCGATGGGACCACCGATTCATTGGCAAATGCAATGATTGGACGGGCCACCCCATCCATTTGGCAAATGCAATGTCGGACGGGGCCACCGGGTCCATTAGCAAATGCAATGGAGTGGATTTGGGACTCCCTGTCCACAAGCAAGTTGTTGACGCACCTGGGCAAGTATACCAATCATGCGAGTAATACTGGTGGTGGGGCTAGTTTATCGTTCCCAAGGGTGGAGAGATACAAGTACTAGCACTTACAGAATCAATTACTATCTAAGCGAATTATTGGATTGGAAGTTCTATACTAACTAAAGTTAAAACTAACAAAACAAAAGAAGTTCTTTGAGAGAATTTTGTGAACGGTTGAAGTGCAGAAAAATGGGTTTGCAAATATGATAAAAGGCGCCGGGATTAGGTTCACTAAACCTCATCCTCATGCGATGACATGACTAATAAACAGTTTCTACTTCAATTATGACAATCAATCCACTAAATTACTCAAGCCCGATTCACTCCCGGATGACAAAGAGCCTAAATTTACTAATAGACCCTAATTCCTTAGGTGGCCTAGATTAATGAATTTGCATTGAGATTAAAGGATTACAAGATTGCTAATAAACCTAGTTCCATTCCTAGATAAAAAAGGGTTTATCGGTGGTTGATTTCAGTTCGGTTCCAACACGAACTTTCCAATTGCATATCAAAACACAAATCAAGTCATAGAGGTGCTAGACAAGCATTAAGCATAGAAATCAATCACTTCAATAATGAAGTAAAAACCGTATTATAAGATTACATCAAATACATGAGAATTCAGAAATAGCTACCTAACCTAACAATGGAGGTTTAGCTACTCATGATCATAATCTACAACCAAAGAAATATAGATGAAGGAGTAGAAGGGATTCCAGGAGCAATCCTCGGCAGTCTGCCTCTCGGTTCAAGGAGAGTGTTTGAGGTTTCTTTGTTTTCTATGACTGCTCGTGCCCATTTATAGAGAGGGCCACGCGTCACGGTCGTGCTGCCCATCACGCCAGGCCGTGATGGGGCTCTCCGGCGTGCTTTCCAACTTTTCTCTTGCATAAAGGCCAGACACTCACGACGCTAGTGATTAGCTTTGTCTGCAGGACTGGTTTCACGTGTGCGATGCCATCACGCAGTATCACCATTCTGCTCGCTGAGGGTTTGGTTCACTGGCATGTCATGCTTTATGATGGTCATCACGGACAGGTCGTGATAGTCATCACCACCAGGAAGTGATGACTTCTCGACCTTTGCCTTCTTTTTCGCTCTGCTGATCACGGTAGTGATGGTCATCACGGCCGGGCATGATGGTCAATCAACCAGGAGTGATGGGACTCTGTTTGCTTCAATTTCTTCATTCAAGTTCTATATCATCCAAGCTCCATCAGGCTAATTACGAGCATTTTTCCTTAAATTCCCTGCAAAACAACATCAAGAAACCCCCACCCGTTCCAAGGAAAAACTAACTAAAATCAAATAAAGAATGCCTAATCTATGTGGAAATGCAAAAGTGTGCGAAACATGATGTGAAATCACACTATCAAATCACCCAAGCTTATTCAATTGCTTGTCCTCGAAGTAATCACTAAGGCGAAGATATAAATGATCAGAATGTGGATAGTGAACCAAGAACCCAGTATATAATCCAAGTAAGGCATCTCAAATAATTCAACAAGAAATGATGGTTTCGAGTCAATTAGAAGCTTAGGTTTCTTAGACTCGTATTCTCCGATTTGGGCACTCTTTCTCACCTGAAGATCACCCCAAGCTTGTTCATTTGTTTAGCTCTCTCTACCTCACCCAGTGTTTAGGGGTATGTGACAATTCGCTCCATTTTCCTCGGAATGAATCCCACCATAGGCTTGACTATCAACCAAATCTCTACCTTATTAATGAAAAACAATTAAGAATCAAGAGGTCTTTTGCTTTGGTTGTACCGGAGGCCAGGGATTAATCGTTAGGTGGGAAATCAAGAAAGGACATTTCAAAGGGCTACCAAAACATCAAGCATTTCAAATCATGACACCTTCTAAAATACCCCTTGGGTTTCGATTTATTTTTCCACCTTTCTTTCTTTCTTTTTCATTTTTTATTTCTCATATCTTTTGTCATCCCTCTTACTCTATATATTTTTCTTTTTTTTTGTTTTCTTTTATTTGGAGCGGAGATTTTCATCTCAAGAGACATATTCTTGATTCTCTAATCCCATACTTTTTCACTACCTTTTTCACCGCTTTGTGTAATACTTTAGAAGGTATCCTATCAAGCATCATTCAACAATATTTATCAAGGTACCAAGAAAAGTATTTATTCTTTCAGGCTCAAAGTTGGGCAACTAAGGGGTAGCATTTAGTCATTCAAAGCTCAGAAGGCCAGAAAAATACCTAGTGCCTCAATCATTTTCAAAAATGTTTTAAAAAAATTTTAAGCTTCAAAAATGGTTTTAAGTCAAGTTCTAGAGAATACCATCCAAGAGGAATAACACTCGTATCGAAGGAGGGTGGAGGTAGATTTAATGAGT
>JAUPTC010002545.1:0-11586 GCA_030762895.1 Sophora flavescens
TATACTTGATGAAAGTTCGGATTGATACATTTCCTTTCGTTCTCCGGGTGCATACTTTATCGTGGTGGATGTCATCGTGTTCAAGTAGTGTACGTCGGAGACCGAAGGGAAATGCTGCCGAAATTTTGTCGAGTATGAGCATGAGAGTTAAGGACTAACTGTTAACCGAATGTTGAAAAAGTTTCTTCTCAAATGGGATAGGGCAATACCCTGTCATAAGAAGTGGTTGATGAATATGTTGGACTAAGTACGAAGTTATTGGTTTAGTCATGGATCGCGGTTGGATGAATGCTAGACGGACAAGTGATGAGTATGAGAATGGAGTGGAAGATTTTCTACAATTTGCAAAAAACAAATGCTCCTGATAGTGGTAACGGAAGGTTTTATTGTCCTTGTGTTAACTGTTTGAATGAGAGACGACTAGAAGCTAAGGAGATACGTGATCATCTTGTTTGTGAGGGGATTTGCAAGTGTTATACAACATGGATATGTCATGGTGAATCGTTAGACAGGCCGAGGGCGTCGGATAGAGAGGAAGTTGATGACGTGGAAATGGACGATGGACTAGAGGACATGATCCGTGACGTTGGGCAAGAGTCTTTTCGGCACGCACATGTGTATGATACTTTGTGCAGTGATGCGGAAGTGGCTTTGTATCCGGGGTGCACTAATTTCACATGGTTGTCAGCGGTGTTAAGATTGTTCAATGTGAAGGCAAGAAATGGGTGGAGCGATAAAAGCTTTACTGAATTGCTTGAGTTGTTGAAAGACATGCTTACAGAAGGCAATACATTGCCATCTCGAAACTATAAGGCAAAGAAGATATTGTGTCCGATGGGTATGGAGTATAAGAAAATACACGCTTGCCCCAATGATTGCATATTGTACAGGTAAGAGTTTGAAGAGATGCACGAGTGCCCCAGGTGTGGGGTATCACGCTACAAAAGTCAGACATGCCATTACTAGTTATGCTTATTCTTCAATGCTATATGTAGCAAGGTCATTGACACTAAAAAGTTGGATGACTTGGAAAATGAGGCAGCCATTATCTTGTGCCAATTGGAGATGTATTTTCCACCTTCATTTTTTGACATCATGGTTCATTTGATTGTTCATCTAGTGAGGGAGATTAGATTGTGCGGCCCCGCTTATTTAAGGTGGATGTACCTGGTTGAGCGATACATGAAGATCTTGAAAGGATATATGAAGAATCCACACCGTCCCGAAGCATCTATTGTTGAAAGGTATGTTGCAGAAGAAGCTATTGAGTTTTGTACAGACTACATGTCAGAAGCGGAACTCGTAGGGCTTCCAAGCCCTAATCACGAAGGAAGATATGATGGTAAGGTTACACGAGGTATCACTGTTAAGAGCATGGATCGGGAGGAAGTGCTTCAAGCACATTTGTATATATTGAATAACACTGATGAGGTTGAACCATACTTATGTGAGCACAAAAGCATCATCAATGAAACTTACCCTAGAATGAATGAAAAATGGTGTTTGAACAAGCATAACAAGACTTTCTTGAAATGGTTTAAAGAAAAAATTGCAAAGGATGGTATTGCTTCTGATACATTAAAATGGCTAGCACAGGGGCCTAACTTTGATGTCATATGCTGGAGTGGGTATGATATTAATAAGTTTTCCTTCTATACAAAGTCCCAGGATGACAAAAGTACTATGCAAAACAGTGGGGTTATGGTCGTCACTGAGTCCATGCATTTCTCTAGTTCGAAAGATAAAAACCCTGTTATGGCATCCGTTTCATACTTTGGAATCATTGAAGAGATATGGGAGATTGATTACACGAAGTTTAGAGTACCTGTTTTTAAATGTCAGTGGGTCGACAGTAACAATGTTGTGCAAACCGATGAGGTAGGATTCAAATTGGTGGACCTTAATAAGGTAGGTAATAAAGAGGAGCCTTTCATCATGGCATCCCAAGCAAAACAAGTGTTTTATATCTGTGATCCTTCTAACAAAAGGTGGTCAGTGGTTCTCCAGGGAAAAAACATGTATAATGGTAGTGAGGGAAATCAAGATTCAACTCTTGATATTTCTGATACTCCTTCTTTCTCAACACGAGTGCCTAATTTCAATGAGGAAAGTGAAGTGGATGATGTACATGCTACTCGTAATGATCACCAAGAAGGGTTATGGGAGAACTTTACTAATTGACCACAAAGTAAGTTTAGTTTGAGTTATGTTTAAAGGCATATTATATGTTTACGTTGATATTTATAAGTTGTGTTTACGTACGTTGATCGATATTTATAAGTTATGTATGATATTTATCCTGACATACTAACAAGTTTTTTTTTTGTTTAAACAGGTATACATGGCTGATCCTGAGGATATCCCTCCTTCATGCAGCGGGTCGGAGACCCCGTCTACTGGTAGAAAGGGTAGACGTGCCACACGAATGAGGAATTTGACTGCCAACCATGCTTCAAATCAAAGGATAAGAATAGACTTTGATAATAACCTCAATCCTATTGGGCCAATGGCAGAGCAGTTTAACAGTTTTGTGGCGACCCTTGCTAGGAGCAAGCCTAGTATACTCATTGATAATTGGAAAGATGTACCGGCGGATGTGAAGGATCAGATATGGGAGAGTATTCTGGTATCTATACTTTTACGTCCTGTGTTTGTTTGTATCTACTTTATTTTAATCTTACTAATATCATACAGTAATTCGTTGATTCTTTTGGTCTTAATGTAGCTCACCTTTGACATACCGGATACGACGGTTATGAAGAAGCGTTTGATAAAGTATGCTGGTGAGCGTTGGAGGGCTTTTAAGGTCGACCTGGGCAGATACTATGTATTCAATCCAACATGTGAAAAGAACCCACTTGAGGTGTACCCGTTTCTTGACCAGGGGACGTGGGATCGCTTTGTTCAGAGCCGACATGATCCCGGCTTTCAAGTCAACTTATTTGATTTGTCTCTAAATTTATGTAATTTCGTTAATTTTATTTACTTATGTAATTTAATTGTCTTCTATTTATAACAGGAGAAGAGGAAAAAGGGGTAGGAAAACCAAAGCAAGAATGTTTACCCCCATGTCATGTCTCGTGGGGGATATAAAAAGCTTGGTCAGATAATGGTGGAAGAGGAAAAGAAAGCACGTCAGGAAGCAGCATCTCAGGCGGATCCTAACATTGAAAATCTTCCAGAGGTTGTTGATCCACCTCCACCCCCACGCCATCGTAAATGGAAGAGAGCCCGACAAAGAAAAACGAGACAATATACATCTGAGGAGGCCCGCCAAGTAGCTGAGAAGATTGTAAGTATAGTTTGAATTGTAATTGTCATTTTAAGATTGTTACCGAATTGTAATGTGACCTGATATTTTATATGTGATAGGATGCCTTGGACGAGCAGGTAACCCAAGGAACCTTTGTTCCTAGAGGACGCGATGATATCTTAGCTGCTGCCATCGGTAAACCAGACCACCCGGGCCGTGTCATTGGTGTTGGATGGGGCGTCGGCATTCGCCAATACCATGGTTCATCTTCACACCAATGCCACAGGGATGTTGATGCAGATAGAGCACGGCTAAAACAGGAGATTGCAGCTGAGCTTAGACAGGAGATGGCCGAGCAGTTTGCCCAGCAGATGGCAATATTGACTTCTATGTCCCAGCAGATGATAGCCGGTGTCCAACCCTCTGTCCACCCCTCTGTCCATGTGAGCACTTAGGGATCATGTGATCCTCCTCATCAGCCTGAAAATGATGATGATGGTGATGATGATGATGATGATGATGATGATGATGATGATGATGATGATGATGATGACGACCCTGATAGGTGTGAGCTGTATGTTGATGATCATCATGATCACCGCTTAGTGGCATTGGGGAGGGCACATAATAACTTAGGTAATACCATACACCATCGTTTATTACCAGATGATCAGCTGAGGGTCTTTGTTGAGATTATTCGAGATGCTGATACTCGAGTTCCTGTGCCCACTGAGGAGGTTCAAACAGTGGGTCAGGCCCCCGGTAACTTCATCCTCTGGCCAAGAAGACTGGTCAGCTTTCTTGTTGCATCTAAGGTATTCAGTTAGTTGTGTTTTTCTATATTCATAGTTGAAATTATTTATTATTGTTTAAAGATAATGCTTTATTTTTATTCGTTATAGGATGTTGGAAATGATATTACGCCTAAAAGGTCGGATCCGGGGAAGACCGAGAGATGTCCGCTCCTGCCAAGGTATTAATATGTCCATTTAATTAATTAAGAATGAAATAACTTAATTATCTGTGATTACTAATATAAATCTTTGTTGTTTAGGGGATCGACAAAGGGGCACCCCGTGATGTTTTTAAACTTCGCTATACGAGTTGTCACCATGGGGAATGACGCACTTTGGTGAGGTTGGAACATGATGCCGATCCAGGTGATGAACTGTATATCCCAAAGAAGGAACTTATGGAGATTGTACTCAATAAAGAAATGGCTAGTTCTGCACACCTATCGTTATGGTGCACGTAAGTACATTTTATTTATAAGTTAAGTAATTAATTTTTAAATACTATGATAATTAACATGTTTTTTCAATATATTAGGTATCTGCATCGTATGTTAGTTGATCAGGGTAACCTCGCCCTTTATGGATTCATTGACCCCATGTTCATTCAGGGTGATGTTCTCCTAGAATCAGAAGACCAGGTCACCACCATACGTGATATACTTGCCCGAGACGATCATCAATTCTACCTTGCGCCTTATCTCAATAAGTAAGTACCGGTTATTTAATTATAACTATATATGACTTAGTCACTAACTATTCCGCAAATACAGCCAGCATTGGCAACTATTGATCTTGTACCCTAGGATGAACGTCGTGGTCTTCTTCTCCTTCAATTGGAAATAAGCGGCAAAATGAACCGAAGACGATCATCTAAACGTAAGCATTAAAATACTTTATAATCGAGAATGCGATTGTTTTAATTATCTGAAATCTATTAGATATACTTTAATTAATGTTTATTTTGTCATGATAGTTCTATTAATGCAAACCACATGTTGCGTGGTGAAAGGCGTCGGGCTATCAGATGGATTATTCCTAGCGTAAGATATTTATTAGTTCAAATGCATTAAATGCAGTGGGTATAATTATTGATTTCTATTTAATTCCTCATATTCTAATTGGGTTTCATATGTACGTAGTCACGTATACAACGTGGATCATGGGAATGTGGATACTATGTGATGCAGTGGATGTTGGAAATTATCTCCTCCGGGATCAACTGAAAGATGTACGAGGTAAATGTTAATTGATAACAATTAGAAGTGTGAGTTATAGATTCGTTATATGTTTTATGTTAGTTTATTACTTAAAAGATATAATCTTTTGTCCAATTAAACTTGCAGATATTCAACAATCCAACTCCATTATTTGATTCTGACATCAACAACATAAGGAGGCGTTGGTGTCACGACCGTCCCGTCCGGGCGCTGCGAAAAAGGGAAGATAAAAAGACAGAGGAGTCGCCACTAAAATTTTTATTGGGAAAATCTTAGAAAACCCAATTATTTTAAGGAAAACTGGTCTAAAAAAACAGAGAGAGAGATGAGTCCGGGAGCCGGTTACGAGTAGGGAAGGTGTTAGCACCCCATCTCGCCCGTTTAAAAAAAGATACCTCAAGTTAATTGTGCAAAAAACCTTTTAATAACTTTTTAAATTTTTATTTTACCCCAAAAATTATTTACAAGAAAGAATTATTTCTTAATTTTTCATTTTTTATATTTTTCATTTTATTAATTTTTATTTTTGAATTTATTGTTTATAAAAACTAAATGAGGTTGAACATGGCACATGAGTCCATAGGGCACCCCTAAAATAGAAAAGTTTAATTATTTTTTATTAATTATTTTAACATAAAAAGAGACAAAAAAGGAAAATTTAGTTTTAGCTTGACAAGATGATTTATCTTGCTCCTCGTATTCCAGTGCGATGGGAAACTCAAAGCCACGTAGTTCTTTTGAAAAAATTTGATTGGTTGGTTGATTTTTAATTTTGATAAAGGTTTGATTTTTTTTATTTTTTTTTCGTTAAAGAAAGGGATTTTATTTTAACAATAAATTCACATTTGCTTAGAGTCCAAGATAGCAGTGCTATACGATAAATCCTTACAATTCACGACAACGAGGATGAATAAGTCCATACATCAACGTCGTAGATTTTTGCGTGAATTAAAAAGATTTTTTTTATAAGAATGAAATTGGGTAAAATTGATTAAAAGTATAAATTAAAAAAATTTAATATTTTTTAACGAGGATTCACTCTTATCGGGGCTAAAGATAGCAAAGCTATACGATGAACCCTTACAATTCATACAACACTTGAGGATGAAAAATCACACATCAATATTGTAGATTGTTGCGTGAATCGAAAAGATTTGTTATTTTGTTCATACTAGTTCTGATTTTTATTTCAAAACCCAACACACACACACACACACACAAAATTAATTAAGCAGGCTAAGCCCACTAACCCGACCAATACCACAAACCCAAAGGAGAAAGAAGAAAAGAAAAAAAACAAGGATAAGAAGTTATCTGAGACATTGATAAAAATTCAAAAAAAAGGAGCATATAACCAAGACAGAGGGTTCCTCTGGTATCATCCTTCACGCACCAAGCAGGAGAGCTCGCGACTGGGAAGTGCACCCGGCCCGGCTAGGCGGTGCACGGTTTGATCGGCGGACCCGAGACACGGAGCGGCGGAGAGACGAGAGGACGCGTCGAGCAACTTCCGGTGGTGGAAGTCGTGGTGGTCGCGCGGAGGGAGTGGCGGAGAAGGCATGGACAGCGGGATGGAGCTCACGGATCTACGACTCCCGGTGGTGGAGGTCGTGGTGAGGTCGACGGAGGAAGCGGCGGAGGAGGCGGAGGACGCGATCCGGCGGGAAGCAACTCGTGGTTCTGACCGGATCTGGAATGGCTGGGTCAGGTGCGGCGGTGGGCGTGCGTGGAGGTTGAGGTGGTGGCTCGGTTGATGGTCTGAGTTGTGGGGAGATGAAGGAGGAAGGTGAAGTGAGAGGGAGGAAGATGAAGGTGGAAGGATGAAGGTGAGTGTGTGTGTGTGTGGCTTTTCTGTTTTTTTTTTTTGTTTTATTATTGTTGGGTTGTTGAAGAAGAAGAAGAATGAGAGGAGAAAGATGAAGCAGAGAGGAAGAAGAAGAAAGAAAGAAAGAAAGTGAAAAAAGAAAGAAGAAGGGTTTTTCGATTTTTGTTTTGGAGAGTATTTGGGTATTTTGTGTTGATTTGTGATTCGGGAGTGATGGTGGCTAGAGGTTGGAGAGGAGAATATTAAGTATTTTTTTCTGCTGTTTCCCTCCTTTCTTCCTTTAGTCCTTTGTTCAATATATAGCACCGAAGGAAGAAGATGACAAATCTTCTGTTGGGCTAGCTAGTGTGGGTACAAGTAGTGGGGGAGCAATCGGCTTTTTCTCCACCACCTTGCGGGGGCAACCCAGTGGTGCAAGGGTGGTACACCACCATTTTTCGTTGAAGGTAAAGGAAGACAAAGAGGGGGTACAAGCATGGGAGTAGATTATAATTCAAAATTTTACTTTTTATTATTTTATTTTATTTATTTATTTTCGGAATAGAAAACAATTTTAGTTGGGCTGGATAATGGGCCCCAAAAGATAACCGGAACAAAAAACGAAAATGGGCTCCATTTGATGATGTAATGGGCCAGAAAAATATTTTTTGCAAAGTGTTTTTTTCAGTTATTTTTATTTATCATTTTTGTCTATTATTTTGTTCAAAACATTAATTAAAACATCAGGACAAAATTAGGTGTTCTGACTGCCCCTCTTTACTTGTTTCTTATTAGATAGTAGGTATAACCGTAGTTAACCTATTATCATTATAAGAGGCAGTAAAGACATGAACTCAATTTTGGTGGGGTTTCTCTGACGAGTGAAAGGATGCATAATTAAAAAAGAGCTTACGGGATGGATTTCCCATAGAAGCTCAAATAGAAAGATAAAAGAGCTTACGGAGTATGGTACCTTGAAGCTTGAACATAAAGATGGAAGAGCTTACAGGGTATGATACCCATTGGCTTGACAAAAGATAGAAAACTTCGAGTCAATTATCCTTGAAGCATGAATTAAAAGGTGAAAAGCTACGGAGTCGGTTATCCACTTGAAACTTGAAAGGAAAGGTAAAAAAGCTTGTGGAGTCGTTTATCCACGAAGCTTGCGAGAAAATAAAAAAGCATGCGGAGTCGGTTATCTGCTGAAGCTTGAAAAGAAAAGTTAAAATCTTGCGAAAGTCGGTTGTCCGCTGAAGCTTGAAAAGAAATGTTGAAAGCTACGGAGTCGGTTGTCCGCTGAAGCTTGAAAACAAGATGTTATGGGGTATGGTACCGCCAAAGCTGGGCAGAGAAGATAGTAACCTCGAGTGAGCGTTATCTGCTGAAGCCCCGAAATTAAAGGTTAAAAGCTTGCGTAGCCTGGTTATCCCTGAAGCTTGAAAGGAAAGGTAAAAGCTTGTGGAGTCGGTTATCCACGCATGTGAGAAAATAAAAAACCGCAGGAGTCGATTATCGGCTGAAGCTTGAAAAAGAAATGTTAAAAGCTGGCGAATTCGGTTGTCCACTGGCTTGAAAGCAAAATGATTAAAAGCTTGCGGGTCGGTTATCCATGAAGCTGCCAGAAAAGATAGCAACCTTGCGAGGTCGGTTATCCGCTGAGCTTGAAAAAGAAAGGTTAAAAGCTTGCGGAGCTCGGTTATCCATGATGCTTGAAAGAAGGTTAAAAGCTTGCGAGTCAGTTATCCCCTTGAGCTTGGAACAACTCTACGGGTGTCAGTGCAATTTCTTGGTTTGTGCTCACAAGAGATAAACAATTTCAATGCATGATGCCAAAAATGTCCTATATGCTTGATGAAAACCTCAAATGATTTCAATGCAACACAAGGAAAGCTCGTAACACGTTCTATTTTTAATTTTTCATCGCTTAGGTGGTTTTTATTATCACCCTTGACCCCCTAAAGTGTTGATCACGGATAAGCCCGAGATGAACTAAAACAAGTCCTGTCTTCGTGGAGAATAAAAAGCCAAGCACTTTTTTGGAAAGGGCACGCTTCCTTTGCAATTATTGTCCCCCATATTTCTTGTTAGTAGACCACGGTGCCCTTTGTTTGGAGATCATCATGTCCTTCCAACCTTTTGAGATTTTCAAAAGAAATTCTAAATGCTTTTGAAGACACCAAACATGTTTCACATTTCAGTATATACTTATTATGATGAATGCACACTACGATTTGACAAAAGTTAAGAGAAAGAGATAAGGGTAAAAAGAATTGGGAGTCAATGTCATTATATTTGGATTAGAAAAGGTATACAAAACAGATATTACAAAGGAGTATGGACTTGCAAAAAGGTTGTGGAAAGGAATCACTCTCCCAGTGACACCTCCTCCCATGTCTAATGTTAGTATCCCCTCATGTCTCTTTTTGCTAAATTAATCATCTTACGAGCATGCTATCTCCCTCAGGTCTTCATGCATCTAGCCTTGGATTGCCCAGTTCATCGGCTTGATGACATTCCTATTTATTATTTTTTTTGAACCCCTTTTGCCTAGTACCCTTGTCGGGTTTTCGACCTAGCGGGTTGCTCAACTTTGACTAGGCAGTCTTTGAGATTTTCCATAGTAAGCTTTTCTTCTTTCATTTTTCACTTTTTTCTTCTTCTTCTTGGAATGCATTCCAAGCATAATAGTTTTCGGCTTATCTGAGTTTACGGGGGTGGAAGATCTTCCCCATCCATCTGGTGAGAATAAAGCTCCTAAGAAGCCATTTTTCACAGCACGTAAGGTCCCAAGTGAGTTCGAGGATCACTTCCCACGATGATCCTTTTGGATTAGTATGATCTCTTTGAGCACTAGATCACCCTCGGAAGCTACCGCGGGCGTACTTCTTCTCGTAAGCTCTCATCCCATCCTTCTGCGATGTGTGGTGACACGTACGCTAATCTCTTATTAATGAGATTCAATGGTCGAGTCGGTCCGAACCCACTCAACTTCTTCCGGATTCTGCTTCTCTCACAGTACCCATAGTGGGGATCTCTACTTCAATCAGAATACCCTCCATCACCTCAGAGAATACGGCGTTGCCCCAGTCGAGGGAGTGAGAATAGAGGTTCGGTGGTGTGCAAGCAAAGGTAACATCTAGTGCCAATCCTTATAAGTCACCACCATCTTTTGGACAATCTTCTTGATATTTTTTATTAAGCGGGTCTCAGCTGCTCCATTGCATTCATCTTAGGGGCGGATACGGGGAGGAATTGTGATGCTTTATCTTGAATTTTCTTACGTCTCTTTCATCATCTTGTTGTTTAAAGTTAGTCGCATTCTCGGTATAATCTCACTTGGCAACCTATAGCGACAAATTAATTCTCTTTATACAATTTGATCACGACATTCCTGGTCACATTGTGTAGTGCAGCCTCAGCCCACTTAGTGAAATAATCAATGGCAACAAAAATGAAGTGATGCCGTTGAGCTTTTGGATTAGGTAGCGATCCATCCATTCCCCAGAAACGGAGCCAGGGGTGCCATCGTGGCATTCAAGGAGTTGGGTGCATGAACCATATCAGCATATATTGGCCGCTTATGGCACCTCTTTGCATAAAGTCACGATGCAGCTTACATGTCAACTAGTGTTAGCGGCGGCCTAAGGTTTACTTGTATTGCATGACAACTCGCGTGTGTTAAGGCCTCATGTTACCTCCTCGATTATCCGTTTAGCACCGTTTGCGTCACACGCACTTCAACAACACCATGTCATGGTTTCTTTTGTAAAAATACCTCAATCTAAATGAAACCCGTTACAAGTCTTCTTAGAAGTTCTTTTGTCCATTTTCTGAAGGCGTCCACGGGTATTCCACTTCTTTGGATGAAGCATTTGATGTATTGGTACCCACGGTTTTTGATCGAGACTCTTCCTGTCGCTGATAGTATGCGGGATGATCCATGATTCCATTTGATGAGTGGTAGGTCCTCTAGTCACTTACATTTTGGTTATCGAGGATGAGGTAGGACAGCACGTCGGCTAATTGGTTATCTTCTGGAATGATGAAATGTGACTTCATCGAACTACTCAGTCAAACTTTTGATGTAATCGCTAGTGCGGAATTAACTTGGCATCTCGGGTTCCCATTCCCATCTTAGCTGGTGGATGACTACTGCGAAGTCCCCATATACCCTAATATCCTTGCCTTTGATTCTATTGCTGCAGGATCCCGGCGCACAAACTTAATATTCGGCTATATTGTTTGTACAATCAAAGCAAAGTCCTAGTAGTATGGGGAAATAATCATTTTAGGTGGGAATTAATAATACCCCAATTCCATATCCCGATGCATTAGAAGCTCAAAGTCAAATAACAAGGTCCCCTTTTCTTTTTCTTGTGAGTGCTCGCGATCAAAAAAGCCATTATATCTTCATTAGGAAATCATTTGCATCAATCCATAATCTTCTCTTTGGATGGTTGGCTAGATATTACTGCGAGAGCACTCCTTTATTGCTTTTGGGTGACCTAGACAATGTCA